>JACM01076128.1:0-33485 GCA_000787095.1 Periophthalmodon schlosseri | reverse complement strand
GACGACTGAGGGACTACACAGACATCATCTTGTCTAGTTTTGTCTGGTTTTATAACTTTACTTCCTGGTTGGCCAGCAGATATAGACATAGTGGTAATTCCGGTTCAAGCTTGATAATTTTTGTAATACATGTAGAGTGAATTGGTTTATTTTTGGAAAAAGGAGAAAGGGGACTGCAGATGTGGAGTTGTTTCAATATATTATGTTCCTATGTTTCTAAAGAGGTAATCCCAATTGGGTTACCATAGCAACCGTAGTGTAATCAAGGGCCCAAACTTCTAACTTACACAATATTTCTGATTAGACAAATAACAATACAGGACAACACCTTTATTTTGTTATATGGAGGTTTAAACTGGTATGCATTTTTTTAGAACTCTGCACTACTTCCTGTTTTTTGGTACTTTTCTTCTCAACTTTTTTCCACAAACTGCCACTTAACTAATTTAAAACTATGATAAATATTTACCCCAAGTTCTATCCCACCAACAAAGTAATAACTTGAAAAACATGAAAACCGTATGCGCTTTAAACGGTCTACATAACAAGTAACTCTCAGTACGCCATCATTACCGTCCGTATCTTTGCCCATCTCGTGACACTTCGCTCACCTCCAAACCTATCCCCGTCTCATATGTTCCCAGTAAAGCTTCGGTCCTGCCTGCGTCACACATGTGTATGCTTCCACATCCAAAGGGGACACATTCCAGGCCCGCTGTATTTACGGCTGTACGCTCACAGACGCCATCATAAGTCTTATCTAATTGAGAACACTCGGTGATGGCAAAAGTTTAAAGGGGTTGTGTAATGCAAACTGTATGCTCTTTGGGGTTGTAACCGTGGCATAGTATTTCATAGAGTAACTGCCTAAGTCATTTTTTAGGACAAATTGAGTTTTCTGCCTCATTCTACTCTCCGGACCCTGCTGTATCTCTAGGTGCCATTGGTTCTGTCCTTGGCCAATCATAAATAAATCTCAGAAAAAATGTATATATTCGCCAAAAAAAAACATATTAACATGTTTTATAAATTTCACTTTCGTTTTTGACACTGATCCCCGCTTCTCTTTGATCTCCGCCCGTTCAGAGCGCTATCACGTTACGATCAGGTGATGAAATGAAAACCCATCACTGTTCACTCTATGAAAAAGCAGGTTGGCCATCGCTATCTGTCAGAAGAGAACAACACTGTATAAAATGTATTTATAAGAGACTACTTCATAGACTGGCTGAATATCTCACTTGTTTGTTAATCACTGATACAGAAACTTTTAATACAAGATCACATGACTGTATAAGTCTAAGGACTGGCCTCACCAGACCTGAGATGAGGAAAAAAAACTTTTGACTTTTTTTTGCTTCCCAAAAATGGAATATATTTCAAGGACAGGCAAAATTGGATATTTTGGTGCCACTAATGCACTTTAATAATCTGGTGGTAACCATTTATATTCACACTGCTCCTGTTTTTAATGTTTTATACGGACCTATTGAGTTATTTGTTTTAGTTGTTTTTTTGTTTGTACTTTTCTGTATTTGAACAGGGCACCCATGAAAATGAGAACGTGCCTGTTCTCATTGGGCTCTCCCTGTAGAAATAAAGATAAATGAAAAAATAATGAAACTACTGCACATCGAATCAGGTTTGTGAAGTTGTAGTGTATCATTTTGTACCATGGCTTTGTATATTCATGAAAAATCGCAGTGCGGGAGCGTGGGTGATGTAGGTTTGTGGCCTGAGCTTTGGACAGGATCGCACTGCTCACTGTAAGGAGGGTTTGAATAGGGCCCGGAAGAGATCGCTAAATTACTCAAACATGCATGGATGACATCTAAAACCTCTTCAGGCATGTTTTTTGATGTGGAAATGTTATAACATGGTAGAAAGCACCAAAAAGTCAATTTCGCATAATACCTCCTCTTTAAGCAAGCTCGCCTCTCAGATCTGACTTGTAACTTGACCTGGTGGCTTCACCCGCTTGTCTTCATGGAGATTGACAAGTTTAATGCCATACTATGGAATATTCTAGACAATAACAAAGCAATAACAACCCTCCACTAGGAAAGTTACATAGTGCATAACCAAGTATCTATCTGTTAGTATCATATTGCTGTTTTACCGTTAGAAACAGTAACACAATGTTTTTATTTATTTTGTGTTCATCGATGTAGATAGGACTAGTATAGAGCAGCTGGGTTGCAGCACTTAAAAATGAACCCAGAGGCAGGACTAGCGGGATCCATTTCTTTTTTTTTTTATTTTCAGTTTTTCCAAAATAGTGACCAAGTGCAAAAAAGTGCTGGTGCAATAAAGTGCACAGGGAGCAGGTCTTCTCCAGCAGCTGAACAGTACAGTGGTGTAACATGGCACCTTATATACTCCAGGGTAAAATCATTCAAAAACTCCAGGGAAAAAACTTCAATAAAAATAACCATAGTCAAATAAACCGTATAAAACCCAATTACAAAGATAACCCGATGTCCAACGTCTTGAGCTGGCCCGGAACTCTTATACGGTGTCTGGCCCCCGGAGGAATCTTTTAGCCAGACACGAGACACGGGTAAGTAAAAGCACTAAAGTATTCTCCACATACACACGTTTACCACTTTCACACTTTAAAAGCATAACTACACACACGCAAACACATACAAGACGCCACTCATTTAAAACACAGCACATATATTGCACGTTGCTCAGTTGTTTTATGTTCGCTTCCACACACCGGAGCCAACATTACCAGAAGTACCGATACCTTTTTTTATGTGCAAATTAACGTATCCTATAAGTGCGTCATGCTAATTAAGTGCAATGTAAATGTTCTAAAGTGCAAAAGTGGGCTGTTCGTTACATCCAACTAAAGCAAGCTGTTTCTGTTTTACACACTACTGTAATTTAGGCCCAATCCAAGTTGTTGTTCCTTACAAATACACGTTTTAAGTCACACAACGTACAATACTAACGCACAAAAATGCCCAGACGCTTTTACTATAAGCTGAAAACCTCTCAAACTCATCGGACTACCATCTGATCGCGTTGTGGTTTGGGAGATTATAGAACTAGAGTGTTAGCAGACAAAGTGTTAGCACATCAGAGGCCTTAGCCTGCTGTTGCTAACATGCCTGACTTTTGCAGATCCTCCAAAGCCGTACACTGGCTCCACTTGAAAGCGCACTCTCTCTCTCTGCTCCGTAAGCGCAGTAATCCAGTGCAGATGATGTCACGAGCTGCTTAGGACGGGCTAAGTGTTTGGACTCGAAAGCACATGTACAGAGGAGATGTGCACGTTTCAGTCAGATGCTATGTACTATCATGTTTAGGTAGATTTACAGGCTGCTATGGAGATGCCCGTATAGTAAACTGAATACTCACATGAGAATATGATGGCCAGGTGTTCCCATTTAGGAGTTAGAGATCCTATACTGCGTGTTTTGTTATGTCATGTATTATCAACTAAAAGGGACATATGTAAAATCGACCCTGTTATAACAAGTTATATTTTGATTGATTTGGGCATGTTTGATTAATGCTGTATTGTCCTGCGTTCGTCTGTTTTCACCTGCCCCCTATCTCCACCCACAGCAATTAAATGTGATTTTCCACATTAAATGTTCGTACTTTCTTTTCTATTCCCATGTGGCCTTATATCTGTGTAATCCCTCAGTCGTCCAGTAGGTTCCATAGTGGTCCATGGGCGTGTACTAGTCTATGTGTCTTATACTTATTCTGATACAGCTCAAGATCATTCTAAAGATATTCAGGAAACGTTCATTTCTGTCCTGTGAATGTGACTTTTTTAATATTGATACCTGCTCGAATGAGTATCTAGTTTTGATACTAGTTTTACTATCGATTAGTATAGAGAAGAATCTGATTTTCAATACTTTTGTCAACCCTAGGGTCAAACAATTGACAGCTTTGAATCGAGAAGAGAGGTAGCCTACAACACTGTGGCCTATGCATCATCGATCTGTTTCAAACTGCTAAAATACCCCAGATCACAGGAAATGACATTTATTTTCTGAAGAATTTTCTGGGGTGAGGACTCCCAGAACCCTCCCTCATGAGTTCCATCCCTGTTTCTGTCTCTGTCTCTATCATTTGCTGCTAAACTTCAGAAAGCGAACAAGTTCTGAAGTTTATTTGTGTACAGTAAGTTTAAATAACATTTTAGGAAATCTGGAAAACTGGCCTTTTTTGTTGTAGCACTTGTTGAGGAGCACTTGCCCCTCAAAAATGTCTGCATTTCTCTGTTGGTGGATACTCGTCTGCAGATTAAAAACCAATAACCAGGTCATACTTAAATGTATAAACTGCATTGCACATGGTTAAACATTTGATAGTACTATAGTCTGGAAAACTGGCCTTTTTTGTTGTAGAGCACTTGCCCCTCAAAATGTCTGCATGTCTCTGTTGGTGGATACTCATCTGCAGTTTAAACACCAAGAACCAGCTCATACTTAAATGTATAAACTGCATTTGTGCTGCTGCTATTTGTAGAAATAGCTAATCTAACCTATTTCCATAGAACTATACGTCTCGCATTTAAAGGGACTATATTGCACTATTTTTTATCTATGTCATAATGTTGTTTCCTCATCACAAACAGACCTGGAGTTATATTTTGTTTCATTCACACATGTTTGACACACAAACCCTGCATATTTAGGCTGAGTTCTTCTCTCAAACAGAAAATATTTGCATGGAAAGGTTTCACTCCTCGGTGCATCAGAAGATATTAGAGACTTTCTATTCTTTCTACTATCTCAACTGTACAAAAGGTAAAACTAAAATATTCAAAAATAACAGCAACAACTTCATTTAAAGTGTAGAAGAATAAATCAGGATATGCGTAGATGATGAAATGAAGTTCCAATGAAGTTATCTGGGAATCCCTCACTTCAACCAAGAATATCAAGGTCCAGGTCAAGGTCTTTGAATGCATCACTGGGTACATTTATATGTCCAGTAATAATCAGATAACTAGAATAATCAGATAACCCTATTATTAAATCTGATTTGCTGTTGCGTGTTTAAAGCACAGGAGAAATCTGATTGTCACAGCACCTGGTGGTACGACAGTTAATCAACAAACTTTTAGAGTAACTGTTGCATTTGAAAAACAACAATGCATTAAAAACAACCCTTTCAGTCTTTAAAGAGGGGGTGTTTTACATCTATGGGGTATTAACTGCTAACACACAACATATTTAGATCGCTGTTTTACCTTTTATTGTTTTGAAAATGCTATATTTGCTGAAAACGACGTATAAATATGTTTCAGTTTTGACGCGCTGAGTCCCCCTTCCCTTTGCTCTCCGTGCTAAGTCACTCCACCTTCAGAGCTCTATCACAACACAATCAGCGCATCCCGGTGTTTTGTTTTGTGTCCTGCTCTTGTATATTTATGGGAAATTTCTGTATGGGTTGCATAGACTTGTGAGTTCAAATAGGGCCTGGAAGAGATCTCTAGATTACTCAAACATGCATGGATGACGTCTCGCTTCAGGCATGTTTTTGATGAGGTAACGTTATAACATGGTAGAAAGCTCCAAAAAATCGATTTTGCATAACACCCACTTTAACGTTTTCATTTTTGTCTCTGCTACATTAGTTTACCCTGCGTCATCTTTATTAAAACGTGATTAGATTACTCACATCAGATAAGTCTGTGCACATGACATTTCAATAATCCGATCGCTCGAGAAATCAGATCATGATCAGATTTGTAGAGTGCATGTAAACATAGCCTCTGTTCTCCGCGTGGGTGATGTAAGGGCCCATGCAGACTGTTGGAGCGGAGCGGGACAGCTGGGTCGGTCATGGTTCTGATTATGCCTCTGATGCTGGTGCCATGAGCTGGGGGTGCTTTGAGGTGATCGCTCAAATATGTGCATTTTACTGCACAGCTGTGGACAGAGTGCAGCTATAAGTTCTCGACCTGTTTGTAGGGTTGTCAAAAGTATCGAAAATCAGATACTAATCGATACTGAAACTGGCATCGAAACTAGACACTCATTAGAGCAGGTATGGATCGAAAAAAGTCACATTCACAGGACAAAATTAATAACTTTAGAATGATCTTGAGCTGTATCTTTCACAAGTATAAGACACATAGACTAGTACACGCCCATGGACCACTATGGAACCTACTGGACGACTGAGGCGTTACACAGATATAAGGCCACTGCTAGTACACGCCCATGGACCACTATGGAACCTACTGGACGACTGAGGGATTACACAGATATAAGGCCACATGGGAATAGAAAAGAAAGTACTACCATTTAATGTTGAAAATCACATTCATTGTGATATCGGAATCGGTACTGAGTATCGAGTCTATTCCTTAGTATCGGAATCGAGTTTAAAATTTCAGTATTGTGACAACACTACTTGTTGGGCTTATTTGATTGTAATTGATAATACTGAATAATAATGCTTATATTACCCAAACTTGTATCTTTTGATCCTGCCAAGTTAAAGACGTTGTACCTGATTTTTACTGTCACAACTAGTTCATTTTAAACAGTTTGCAGTGGTCCAAAGTTATTCCTCACTTACCTTATGCATTCAGAGCATCCTAATTATTCACCACGATGAGTTTATAATTGATTTTCGCAATTTCTCACAACCAGAGCGGAGTTTTGCCCTGAAGATAAAACTAACAACAACTAGCATTCTAACATACACCTCCTGATTATTGGACAATAAAACACTTTCTAATTAGATGCAGACAGCACGCAGTGGACTTATTTTGATGTCAGGAGCTGTTTTTACAATATATCTGTACTGGGGCAAGACACATTTTGCTTAAATAAAATGGGAAAAATATGGCACCTTAAAATAAAACCTGATAGTTGCCTGTATGGCCGATGGTTCTACTCCTGCAGTAGAAAGAGGGCGGATGAATGTCATGGCGCATGGCTGAAACGGCAACTGGAGAGGAGAGAGAGTGTATTTATATCAGGGGTTTGAAAGTTATTGATTGAGAGGCAAGGTATTGTATTACATATATGTAAAGTAGTGTCTTGAAATGCCAGGAGAAAGTTCCACTGTCATGATGTGGAAACACTCACTACAGAACTACTATTACTACTGTGTAACGACATTACTACTATTACTGCTTCATTTACATAGTTACTAAGTCTAAATCTTTTAGCGTTTTTAGCTGTGCAATGTCTTGATACATTATTTGTTGGCTATGAATAAAGTCTTTCTTAATGCTTTATTAAGGCTAATTAAGGTGTAGTTATTTTAAAGTGGTACCCAAGATGGACATACAGGATTCCACATGTTGAATTATGCTTTAGTGTCTATATTATGTAAAATTTAGCTTTTTAAAGTTGTTGTAACATTACGTCACAAAAACTCACTGAAATTTCCAGGATTGTTGCAACATAGGTCAAATCACACGTCAAATCGCGGTCATTACTACGGTGCACTTGCATTAATGTCTACGCATGTTCTTTAATTAGCTAAAATTAGTTTTTTTCCCCATGGTAATTCACTACGCAGCCAGCAGGTGGAGCCCACCAGATTTCAGTAAGGGGATGGTTCTTTACAAAGCCATTATTTTAAGTTCTAAAACATGAGATGCCAAAGCAAAGCCAACAATACAAATAATGCGTAATATGTGTCCTTTAAACATATTTATTTATGTGCTTTACGTTGAAATTTTGTGCCCTTCCGACTTCATTTTCTGCATAGTTCATTTGTAGTCCCTCCATCTGATAAAACTGAAAACCCAAACTTGTATTTTTAAATCTTGCCAAAACTATAAATTTCTTCCCCGCGCTCAGACACAAAGCACTTTTATGGCGTTTCAGAGAATGTGGTTTAGTGGAAAGACCATAATTCAGGTCTAAATGACAATACTCTGCGATGTGAAAGCTTGATTTTATTATAGCGTAAAGGCAAGAAAACGTTACTATTGTGAGAGGACAGTCTCTGTCAGGACGAGCAGATGGACTCATGGTGGAGGATGGTGTCAGGTGGGTCCCATGTCTCATGTTTTATCCTCTTGGACTTTTGTAGCTGAATTTAAGTGGAAGTTTGGCAGCAGTTAAAAGAACACATCTCTTTACAGGGTATGAAGAATAAGAGAAATCTGGGGCCGGATTATCGTTGTGGTTCACAGGTGGACCGGGTTTTAGCATGTAACTCTTTGCAGTGTTGTCATGATACTAAAACTTCAAACTCGATTTTGATGCTAGAGAAGAGACCAAATGCTGATTCTGATACCACAATAACAAAAAACACTTTTCCCTTAGACAACGGAATGTGATTTTCAACATTAAATGGCAGTACTTTCTTTTATATTCCCATGTGTTGTTATATCTGTGTAATCCCTCAGTCGTCCAGTAGGTTCCATAGTGGTCCATGGGCATGTACTAGTCTATGTGTCTTATACTTGTTCTGATACAGCTCAAGATCATTCTAAAGATATTCAGGAAAGGTTCATTCCTGTACCGTGAATGTGATTTTTTAGTATCGATACTTTCAATACTAAAACTAGTATCGATTAGTATCTGATTTTCGATACTTTACTCTTACTTTACCCTAACTGCACGCTTAAGTGTACTTCTATATTGATGTTGGAGCTTTGCAATGTTTTGACAGGTATCCTGTAGGGCTGGGCAGTTAGAATCAAATTGAATTAAGTCATCACTGATGATCAATGATCAGTTTGGGTCTTTTTAATGGAGAGGTCTACCAGTTCTCTGTCAGTAAAAGAATGTGGTTTAGAGCAGAATTCAGACTAGGGTTGTCAAAAGTTTCAAAAATCAGATACTAATTGATACTAAAGCTAGTATTGAAACTAGACACTCATTTGAGCAGGTATCGACACTAAAAAAGTCACATTCACAGGACAGAAAACCCCACTCTTGGCCTGGAGATGGGCCTCCTGCTGCTTGGCTATAATCTTCCACAGTATGGCATAAAACATACAGTATCTATCTCCATGGAAAATGCTCTAAAGTTTTTTTTGGTTTTTTTTTCATGCAAACATGCACGTAATGTTGTCACAATACTAAGTTCCACTCTTGGTTTCGATACTAAGGAACAGACCCGATACTCCATACCGATTCTGATACCAATGATAATAAAAATCAAACGATAGGATGTGATTTTCAACATTACATAATAGTGTTGTTTTTTTTTGTTTATTTGTTTTTTTCTTCTGTTCCCATGTGGCCTTATATCTGTGTAATCCCTCAGTCGTCCAGTAGGTTCCATAGTGGTCCCACTGGTACTAGTCTTGTGTCTTATTACTTGTGAAAGATACAGCTCAAGATCATTCTAAAGATATTCAGGAAAGGTTTATTTCTGTCCCGTGATTGTGACTTTTTTTTAGTATCGATACCTGCTCAAATGAGTATATAGTTTCAGTACTAGTTTTAATATTGATTCGTGTCTGTTTTTCAATACTTTTGACAACCCTAACTCTATGCTCAAGTGTATCCCTATATTCATGTTTGAGCTTTGCAGTGTTTTGGCCAGTGTCCTGTAGAGTTGAGCTATTAGAATCAAAATGAATTCAGTCATTACTAAAGGTCAGTGATCAGCTGGGGAAGTTTTAATGGAGAGGTCTACAGCCAAGGCAAATATTACAAGGATTTATTGTTTATGTTCAGGAAATACATATTGAAATCTATTTTTATTTGTTTTCATATGACATAATAAATCAAATTGAGAAGTGTGATCAATATGTCAGTGCCATATGGACCTAGTATCTAAAAATCATGACCTGTTTCTATAATGCTGATTTGGAGAGTCTTATACACTACAGTACGTTTGCCTGGTTTGGTTCTTTATCTGTCCAATGTAAAAATAAAACTTGAAAAACTGGTAAATAAGGCCATGAAGGTGATTGGCAGGAAAGCGTTTCCTTCTCTTCAGGACATTTGTCTAAAGTCTGTGCTCGCTCAGGCCAGACAGACTGTCGGGAACCCCTCTCACCCGGTGCATGGCGAATATGAAATTCTTCAGTGAGGCGTGCGTTATCGAGCGCATCACTTTAAGAGTAACAGATATAAACTCTCATTTGTGCCAACTTCTGTTTCCCTCTTGAACAAATCAGCTCAACAGAGGTGCACTTAAGTCACTTTAATCTCCAATGTGCTTCAGTATCTGTGATTCTAATGAGTTGAATTCATGGTTGTTATTAATGACGGTTGTGAAATGGGGCTGGTGCAGTGACTCGGGCACTTTATGGATGTGCAGTCACAAAATGGACACTAATGGACACTTATTTGTCTTCTTCTTTTTGCTGAGCTCTGACTGTTGTCTGACTGTAGTGTGATGTGTGAGTGTAACTGTGTTTTAAGCTGCAGGCAGTGAGCCCAAGGCAAATTTCCCCTTGGAGATAATAAAGTTTATCTTAATCTTAATCCTGTTACGCGTTAGTTGCAGATTTGAAATGTGATAAAATATTGTAGTGTTATGTGAGAGATTGGTGATGTTTGGAGAAAGTCCATGAGGTAATGGTCAAGCATGTAAAAGGCCATATACATGTGAGCCGTATACAGGTGAGCCGTCTACATTTGAGTTATTATAAAGATCCACAACCAAGAATATTTTTCACAGCTTTCAACATCGTATTCGAATAAGAAATATCCGAAAGATTAATTCACAAATGTTGACCCTGATCATTCCTATTGACAAGCTTCTCCAACTGTATTACACCAAAAACCTGCATAAAACAAAACAATATTCATTTTAGCTGCTCTCATCTGTATTAAATAGTATAGAATGTTGCGAAGTCATCTGACACCCGATAAGCCCCGAAACAAGTGTTTTTTCCTGTTATTGTGACAGGCCTACCAAATGGACAGCTGAGCACAAATCCAACCCCAGCTGTTGTGGACTTCCCCTCTGTCTCTATAATCAGGTTTCACACTGCACTGCTCTCAGCCTGTGCACCTGCAGCTCCCTGCCCTCCCACTTTCCACCAAACGAGTCCCTCAAGACCTCCAAACCTCTCCTCAGCTCCCCTCAGTCCATCCAGGAGCAGGATTTATGGAGCGCTCCACTCCCAGGACTACATCACACGTAGCCTAACGCGCTACGCCACTAGGGTTTAGTCCAGTGTCCTGAGCGATGCGCTCATGTGCGGCTGTGGACACAAATGCGTCCCCAGTGAGAGACATCTTACATAACTCTAAATCATTAGCTGCACTTAAACGCCCCCACGAGGGTTTTATCAGGAATTTAACAAAACAAGCAAAGAATGTTTATGGAAATTTCAGCACGTTTTTTCCTTAGACAATTCACAATGATATAAATCTATATGTCTGTATCTATCTATATCTATATATCTATATGTGTAACTATGAGCCTATGTTTAACATGCAAGATAAACACGTGTGGTTAGGATGTGCTTGTAGGGGACAATAGATTTCAGGGGGATATATTAAAGCTGTATCTGTATTGATGTCACGTTTTAGAATTGAAATCATATATATCAATTAAAAAAGTTAAATTATAACTGTACATATGTCATATAAGTATGTTTTAAAATAGGAATTTACATAGTTATATCAGAATTCTAAGATGCATAATATTGGCCATTAATTTACTCAATTAAATACAGACATCGGTATCCAAAAGCAAGAATCGTTCAGGCCCTACTTTCACATTTGAACTGTGGATTAGAGGACACATATTATGCATTACTTGTAACGTTATTGGCCTTTAAACATGACCACGTAATGAAGAGACATTATTTTCCAGCTTGGGCACTCCCCGTTCAAGAATCAGGTGTAGGGCTCCATCTACTGACAGCAGAAGGAATTACCATGTGAAAAAAAAAAATCTTAGCTAATAGCAAACATGTCGCACATGTCAGTGTGAGCATGCAGTTGTAATTAATGCAATTTGATGGCAGAAATGCTTTGAACGAGTCTAGCAATGATTTATGGGCTTAAAAACTCAGCAGGGTTTCTACCTGTGATGCAACAATCCTGGGAAATTTCAGACTGTATTTTCTGAGGGTCATAGGCAAAGGACTTTTTATAGAGGAAGCTCAGAAAAGTTCATTTTGCATAATATGTGTCTAAGGCCATCGGTGACAGTGAGATTTGAAGCATTTTGAAATTTCAGTTTTGCAGAATGACTTATGTCACTACATGAATAACAGATGTTTTGCAGCGATGGCAGAAACAGGCATGAGACAATTAAAGTGAAGATGTATGCAGGTTGAAAAGTACCATTTCCATTTCTAAAGTAGACAGTTGAAACCAAACATTTATTACAAACTCTCAAAAGGGAATTGTTAAAAAAAAAAAAAAAAAAATTGACATTTTGCGGAAAATATAGAATATGTCCCTCAGTGCAATGCAGACACCTTCTGCTCCCACAGAAATGAGCGTATGTGGGCTATCTAAGATTTGGAGGGCATTCACACTTACACAAACTCTACATCAAAACTGGTACCAAACTGAGACTAGTCCTGGAACTAAAACCTGACTAGACCAGGACTACGCCTAGATCAGGACTATATTAAGTGTACATCAGGACAAAACAATAATTACCTTTTAAGCACGTTTGTTCATCTTCTTCTAACTTAAAATAATGTCTACATTTGGAAAACTACACTTCTGTTTCCAATGAGATATTTAGGGGTTGGAGCTCCCTCTGCTGTCTGCAGCGGGAATGAGCAATGGGAAAATAAACAATTGAAGTCCTTATCCCCCTTGAACGCTATGCTAATAGAGCTATGTGTTTGTAGAACTCAATTTGACCACAGAATGAGTCCGGTGATGGTTTATAATCTTACAAACTGTGCAGAAGAAGTCTGTGATGTACCTGTACCTGTGACACAACAATCCAGGCAAAAATCAAACAGAGCATTTTTGAGGCATTTTTGAGGTGTGAATGAAACAAAACACAACTCCAGGTATGTTTTCGATGAGGGAACAACAATATAACATGGTTAAAAGCTAAAAAAGTCAATTTTGCATAATATGTCTCCTTTAACCATTACCTTAACCATAGCCATAACCTTTTTCACTACTTCATTCCATTTGATGATCTATTGTAGCAGCCAGCAATTATTTGGCAGCTAGCACCAACCTAAAAACAAACAGCACATGTTTCTGGATTAGCTCTTGCTCCCGGCCAGGCCATCTTGAAAAGTACATCAACTCAACTGGAAACCGGTTTGGGAAACTAAAATTGGGTACTGCCTCTTTAAGATATCCCTGGACATCCTACCAGCGAGACATCTCCGGAGGAATGGTGTGGAGGCCGTAGGAGACAGGTGCCTGAGCCTCAGCTGCTTTTCTCAGAACATTCCATAGGCCGGAGATGTGCGCGGAGAAGGATAGTGTTACAAAGGTACAGATACTTGGAGACTGTGCTGTAAGCTGTCTAAGCTGGACGTAAAGGTCAGGATTGTACCGGAGCCGTGGGGAGAGATCTGTCGCCTGTCTTGTCCTATAGACTCAGAAAGACATTCATTTTGCTATTTATGTAGGTGTAGCTCAGCATTTCTCAAACTCTGGTACTGTGGTGTGCTCCTTCAGGGGGTACTTGGACAGCTTTTCCGTTTGTGGGTTTGCCTAATTTAGAGTTCATTTTATCAACTGCTTTGTCCTCATTTCGTGTTTAAAGCTACAATGGAAATGATGTAGTCCACTTTTAGACCTGGTTTACCCCTAGATTAGACTTGGAATAGTCCTGTTATATACTTAAGATCTGGCGGTAGCACAGGCTGTATATACAAATGGACATAGCTAATCTGCTAGTCGCCGCGTTCCAAATAGGAAGTGATCATGGGCGCACTTTTGGCTCCATCGACTCTGGCTCTAATTCACTTTACATTGGAAAACTGTCGCCCCTCTCTCTGTAACTGCTGCTGTCGGGCTCGTCATTTTGGTCTTAAAATGTTCGTATTAACCCGCTCTACGTGATCCTGGTGTTTTTATTTCGCTATGGTGTCTGTAAATCAAGATATGAACATTAACAACAGACAAATGAGGCATCTTTATTCCCCAAGGTCGCTCTCACTTAGGTTTGATTGACAGCGTTGCTAATTGCCCGCTCCCTGCTAAACCAGCGGTGCGGACGGGAAGAGGCATTACCTTAAATAGCCTCACTCCTAATTGGCTCTTTGGTTGCTATGATACTCGCGGTCGGAATTTCAATTGTGGAACTCAGCTCCAAACTCAAAAACAATAATGTGCTATTCTATCTTTTAGTTCCTGTTTTTGTTTTCGTTTTTTTTACCTAAACTAAAACCAAAGTCAGTGTAAGGACCGGTAATAATTACAATGTATTTGAGTCATACAGGCCTATTGCATTTTGGACACTTTTAATAAATTACTATTAGTATTGTAGCCACAGCTGCCCTGGGGAAGACTGACAGAAGTGAGGCTGCCAGTCTGCGCCATCGCACCCTCACTCATCCACACACCACATTTTAACAACCAGCCATGATTCTGATTTAGACGAAAACTACATTCACAAAAAAATCTGCACAAGGTTCATAAATTCATAAAATTCTGCAAACATTTTTTTTTTTTTACATTAGAGAAATATTAAAGCTCCCGTACATAGCTTTTCAACAAAAAATGTAAATAAATTTTGTTTTGTTTTTCATTTTGGTTGTTTTTATTGCATTGAAAAACTTTGAGCGGGCTTGCCTCTCCACAAACCTGACTCATTTAGCCAGGAAAAAGTCCTTTGGCCATAACACTCCATCATGAGCGTTGTTCGCGTTCGTTGCTTCCCTCTGGCATTAGCGAAAGATAATAGCTCTAAATATTTATCAGCTGCAAATGAGCATCCATGGCTGACTCGACAATCCCACTGCATTAGTTATAGTCCATCAGACCCTTAGCGCGTCTAGCTAACTCTCTGCAGATGCATCGCGCGTTTCTTTCCACAAACATTGATTTTCAGCCCTCACTCCTCTCTCATTACCAGCGCGTTTGATATGCGTGGAGGAATATTACACAAGATAAATGGCGCGATCTGCCCCGGTATCGAGTGGCAGGTTCGGCAGGGGCGGTGCTGTTGCTGATCCGGTGTGGGTGATAGAATGATGGATTAAAAGTGATGGAATATAAAAGAGAAAACGCAATCGAATACGAAGCTCTTATGCAGCTGGCGGAACACTTGTCGGCAATTTTTGTAGTATTAAAGTCGCTGCGCTTGATTCTTACTGTCTTAAAAACATGAAAAACTGAGCTAGTTCATTTTAAAGGGTTTGCAGTTATTCCTCACTTCCCTTATGCATCCTGAGCAGCCTAATTATTCACACTTATGAGTTTATAAGCGCTCTTCACAACTTTCAGAGACCAGAGCTGTGTTTTGCCATGGCTAGCTAGCAATAACTAGCATGCTAACGCACACTTCCTGATTACCAGACAGTAAAACGCTTTATAATTTGATGCAGACAGTACACAGCGGACTTATTTTGACCTCAAGAGCTGCTTACATAATATATCTGTACTGGGGCAAGACATATTTTGCTCAGATACGTGGGGAAAAATGTGTACAAGGCCTTTAAACAAGAAGTAGATGTTTTTGGGTTTTTTTCAATTTTTTTGTTTTATTTTAAAGGTCTATTAAGTCTATTAAGTAGACTTTTTTTGGGTGGGAGTTGGAGTGATATTGAACTTGTTTTTTTCTTTCATTCATGCACGATTGGGTAATTCTGATATAAATATTTAGTTCAACTTCTCAAAAACTCAAAACACTCTCTTCCACCCGCTGATGTCATGAGGTGGTGCCCTCCTTCTCCAGGAAGTGCTCAGCTCATTTTAGCAGTCACTACACAGCTTGCTAACAGGTAGTACTAATTGGTGTTACGTTTATATTCACTCAGGGTGCGTTTGTCATACTGAAATTTGGACTTACCTGGGACTAAACCAGGAACTAAAACTGGATTAGAACAGAACTAAACCAACTAGAACAGGACCAAACACAATCTACCTCAGGACTAAACTAGGATCAAACCAGGACCAGGACAAGTCTGAATCCACCCTATGGACGGTAGGGTTGTCGGCTTTAGTTGATTAATCGGTCGGTGTTTTAGTTGAACAAAATGTGTCTAAGTTGACTAATTATTGTATTTAGATTATAAGGATTTATATGAGACAACAGCAGAAAGGAGAAGAGAGTGAGTGAGTGAGTGAGTTAGCTGAATGTTTGGTACTTTTTGGTATTTATATGTGAAAAGGCAGATTAAACTCATGATTCACAAGTTCAATCTGTCTTTATATAAATACATTGCTACATCCTAGTACTTTTTTCTGCATAAATAGTAGTTTTTGCCTGAACTCCCCCTGCAGGTGCAGTCTTGTGAGTGCAGTTTGGGTCAGATACATAAGAGATACGTCATCGTTTTGAGACCTTTTACCACGCCCCCTTTTTACACGACTAATCGATCGGCAGCACGTGACTTTAGATCAGGTGTGTGTGTGTGTGTGTGTGTGTCAGATTCCGTGTGGAGGATTTAGGTGGACAGACATGTTAACAGCTGCCCGCACACTGACCACCTTCTAATACTGCTGTCTGAGGTCATATTGAATAGTAGCACACTGCAGTATCACAATCCAAAGATCACTTTTACTAACCGGGCTTTACCAGGCTGAAACACTCAATCAACAACACATGTTTAAATGTGTCAGCCGGTCCAGTGCTTTATGCGAGTCCAGCTCCACACTGCTCCTACTGCCCACTGCAGAGAACACGACGAGAGGGGCCACTGAGCTTTTAAGGAAACTACTACTCATGTAATGCACCGCACTCAGTAATTGGAAGAGAACTGGTATTTTCAAAAGATAGACACAAAAATGAGCCAAACTAAGTCATATCTGAAGGAGCTGCAAGAAACACAAAGGGTCAGATCATTTCATATTGTTACATAAAGCTCAAGTCACTTTAGACTCACTCACAGTGGGAAGAGGAACACAACTTTTACTCAAGTAAGAGTACTGTTACTGTAAATATTACTCGGGTACTCAAGTACTCTCAAAAGCAGTGGTGAAATGTAACGAAGTAAAAGTGTACTTAAGTAAATTTGACTTTTACTTCAGTATATTTGAGAGCATGTATCTGTACTTTCTACTCCTCTACATTTTATAACTTTAGTTAAATTATTTTTTTTATTATTGCTTGAGACCTGCTGAAAAGTCTGAGGAGTTTATTTTTAACACGTTCATAGTTTGAGCAAACAGAAATATACAAAGAAAACAGATAGGAAAAAAGATCGATTTAATTGTTTTTGTTGAACAAAATTCAGCACAAATCTTTTTCAAAATCACTACATTTGAAGCTTTTCTTATAGATCTCAAAATCTGTGTGAAAAACGTTAACTTTTTACTCTTTAAGTAAATTTTTAAATGGGTACTTGAATACTTTCACTTAAGTAGATTTTTTCATGTGATATTTTTACTTTTTTTTTTTTTGCTCCGGTATCAGTACTTTTACTTAACAAAATTGAATATATCTTCCACAACTGCTGAAAAGAATTTTCAATGTAAAGTGAATTGGAGCCAGAGTCGATGCTCACTTCCTATTAGATTGATTGACTGACCTATTTGGAACGCGGCGGCTAGTGCGGCTAATTAGCTACGCCCATTTATATATACAATCTATGGGCAAGACAAACGTTGCTCAAATACGTGGAAAAAATCAGTGCCTTCATTTGGGTTTGAATATCCAACTTTTTATGCTGGCAGCGCATGTCAAAATCATAAACCTTTTAGCCAGTGTTTGTTTGAGTGAAAGTCTTTGGTAACCGTTTTACCCATACTCATAAAAAGTACTGTAAAATTCCATATTTGCGAGTGGTGCTGGGATTTGATGATTTCCCTCTGCTCTCTGCACTGATCTCAGGCCAGTCTGCACCGCTCGTCAGAGGCATTAGTCCGGCTTTATAACATTTCCACATAAAACCGAGGTGATGGCCACACGCTCTGTAAAGCCTCAAGCGCTGGACGCTAGTTTGTTTCTGACAACTTTCCCTCTTTTTCTGTCTCCAAAGAATGCATTGCAGAGAGGGCGTACTTAAAAAGGGAGTATTTTACTTCTGTGGGGTATAAACTGCTAACACATAACTATCATGTATAGCAAGTGAGCATGGGCCGCGAATTGGCTCCATCGACCAATTCACTCTCTCTGTAACTGCTGCTGTCGGGCTCGTCATTATGACCTTCAAATGTTTGCTTTAACCCACTTTGCATGAACCTGGTGTTTTTATTTCGCCGTTTTGTCCGTAAATCAAGATATGAACATTAATAATAGACCAGTTAGGTTCCTTCTTTCCCCGAGGCAGGTTCCAGCTAGAGTTAGCAACAGGTTTGATTGATAGCTACCGCGCCTTGTTGCGGGGAAGGAGTGAGTAGCTTTGTACAACCTTGGTCCTGATTGGCTCTTTGGATGGTATGAAAAAGGCACTCGGAATTTCAAATAGCCTGTGGAACTTGGAACCAGATTAGCCACTATAAATGCTAGTAGGGTTGTCAAAAATATCGAAAATCAGTTACTAATTGATACAAAAACTTTTATTGAAAGTAGATGAGCAAAAAAAGAAAAAGTACGACGATTTAATGTTGAAAATTACATTCTATTGTCTACATAAAGAGTGTTTTTTATTATAATCGTGGTATCGGAATCGGTATTGAGTATCGAGCCTATTCCATAGTTTCGAAATCGAGTTTGAAATTATGGTATCGTGACAGCACCAACCGTTAGCCTCGATTGGTTTCAACTGGCTGGAGCCGCGCAGTATGGCGTCCCTTGATCCACTATATACGGTTTATGTTTATATCAGACATACATGGATAAATCCAGATTGCTAGCTAGCCAGGCTAATCCTAAACACCACCCCTTACATTAGACTTGCTAAACGTCCAGGACCTACTTTAACGTGGCTGGTCGGCGGAGGCAGACTAAGCGAGCGCTCCGGCCGTGGTAACCGGGAGACACATGGGGCGGAGGATTGGTGCTGACAGCTCATTCATCCCACTTTGGCTAATGGGGAGCGGGCAGCAGAGCGACGTTTAGGCCGTAACCGCCGACCACGGACAAGGCGCACGCAAATGGACTTTACACTGCGCCTCAAACGCGTTGTGACGGGGGCGCTAATCAACACATCCCGGGGCATTTAAATAAACAACTGAGCGTTGTTTGTGAGGTATGAAAATATAACGGTAAAATATGATTCCGCGCCGTGTTACTTTTCTGAGGGAGGATCGGCCACCTGCTTCGTCTCTGTGAAGATGTTAGTGCTTTGATTGGAATGTTCCACAGTCTGGCATTAAAGGTCCTCTACTTGATTTTTTTCCCCATGTTTTTGAGCAAAATGTGTCTTGCCCCAGCAACTCTTGAGGTCAAAATTCACCGAAAACAACATATTAACATTAAGCTTTAATAAGTTTCACTTTCGTTTTTGCTTCACTTGCCCCTCCCCTCAGAGCGCTATCACATTACAATCAGCGTGCAACCCGCTAATGAAACTGCACATCGCATCAGGTTTGTGAAGTTGTAGTGTATGTTTTGTATCATACTTTTGTATATTTACGGAATTTATGGTGACGTAGGCTTGTGAGCTGAGCATTGGACAGAATCGTACTGCCAACTGTAAGGAGGGGTCGATTAGGGCCTGGGAGAGATCTCTAGATGACTCAAACGTGTGGATGACATCTAAAACCTCTTCAGGCATGTTTTTGATGAGGGAACAACATTATAACATGGTAGAAAGCTCCAAATAGAACATTTTGCGCAATACACCATCTATAATTACAAAAATGCTGGACATGATGGGCACGTAGTTCATGTTATTTAAAAAAGGGAGAGTGTGAGTGCTTCTTGGGCTCCGGTTGTGTGGAAGCAGGTGCTCAAGGATGATAGGCCGATAAACAGCAGAAAGACTGTACCTGAAAGACCAAGTTAAAAAGAGCCATCCGTGGCACTCTGCGAATGACAAGTCCTTTATTAAAGCATCAAACTTTGACAGCACAAGTCGTAAAAGAGTTGCAATTTATTCACAACATGCAGAGCGCCTCTTTTTTACTTAGCCTTTCAGGTACAGACTTTCTCCTGAGTTGTTTGGTATAATTTGGTGTTTTGGCTCTCAAGACGATTGTCCAATCAGGAAGCAAAATGAGCCTCACAAGAGTCTCTCATTTGAGTTGCCAGTTTCAAATCCAGTTGGTTTAAACCTGAAAGGACTCGCTCGGATTTGAATCGTCGCTACCTAAACCCCAGCACCTGGAGACAATCAGTAATCAGTGCTAGCGCAGCCGTAGTTCCAGGTCAGTGACTTCAGGAAGTTCTAAGATACTCTGAAATCCGAGACTCTTTTAAGGGCCTATATTACATTATTATACAGGAAGTGCTCCATTGTGTTTTAAACTCCATATACCTTCACTAGAATCATGTGGATCATTTCAGCCCTGGAATTTCCAATCTCTACTGAACTAAAGGTAAAAGGTTGTTGGCTTAACACTCACAAGTGTCCATTTTGTGTAATATAGGACCTAGAAACCAATACCTTGAACAGTGTAGCGTTGACCCCAGCACAGTGTGATTACGTTACACCTGTGTGGTCATGTGATCCATGTTCATCTGTTGGACATGGTGTATTATTGATGAGAGTGCATGTTTTATGAGTGTAAACATGTCCCAGATCAGATCTACCACTCTGTATGGGCCAAACAATACGATGATATTTTTAAACCACAGTGAGTAGTGTCTCCCATCAAGACCATGCGAATCCCGCCTTCTTCTAATTTGTTTTTGAGTGAATTTTTCATGAATTTATGGGAACTATTTTCACATCATTTACAGATGTGTAAAATATTACAGTTAATTTTCTTGTCATGACAGTGTTTTAATGAAAGGTTAAAGTGGTGAGCTAAAGCCATTAAATACAGACCTGGATTTATGTGTTTTATTTGTGCGTTTAATTGTGTAATCCAGCATATTTAGGGTCAGAGGATGGGTCGATTCCCACTCAGACCAAGTTCTGTTGTTGTCTCCTCAGGCAAGACACTTCACCCACTTCGTCTAGTATGAATGTGGTGGGTGCGTCAAAAGCGTAAAGTTTTATTATTCATATTATGCAGTCTCTCACTCCCAGAGCTCAGAATGCTTGGTCCCACTGCATGATGTCATCCTGTAGCAATCCAAGTTCTCCTTTGTGTTTTAAAAGTCCACGAGCATTCACAATACTCAATGTTGGAGGCTAATTTCAGCGCTCAAATTTCACCTTCTGGTATCCATGGAGACTGATACATTTAATGTCATTTTATGGAACATTCCAGACCATGCAGTAACATCTAATAGAGACATGCAGGTGGCAGACCTTCCACGAGAAAAGTCACACCGTGCACCTTTAAAGGTCCTATATTTGTTACCGCCTCAAAAACATACCTGGAGTTGTGCTTTGTTTCATTCACACATGTTGGAGTAATCCTTTATTATTAATCTATCTACATCTCCGAAGCTCAAAATGCTCTGTTCCACCTTGTGATGTCATGATACGGTAGTTTTCAACAGCTCTTTTTACCTTTTGTTTAGTAGAGATTGGAATTTCCAGGGCTGAACTTATCCAAATGATTCTACTGAAGGTGTGTGGAGTTTAAAAACACAGCGGAGCACTTCTTGTATTACCACATGACATCACAAGGTGGAACAGAGTGTTTTCTGTTTGAAAGGCGAACTCAGTATGCAGGGTTTGTGTGTTAAATATGTGTGAATGAAACAAAACACAACTCCAGGTATGTTTTTGATGAGGCAACAATATCATAACATAGATCAGAATAGAGTAATATGGGCCCTTTAATGTCATCACTAACACTGCTTAATCACATTTACAAATTGAAAGTAAAAGCCAGAGCTAATCTTCCCCTCGTCTCGTGCAGTGCCTCACCTCCTCCAGTCCACGCCCCTTCTCACTCGCACTCTCTGATGGACAACACAACGCCGCCTCCGATAAGGGCCGCTCTGTGGGAGGGGCCCCTCGCTGTCGGGCCTGTCACCCCGAGTGCACCCAGGGGCCCCAGGCACACACACAGAGACACGCACGAGACAGACTCAAAGCAGGCGCCTAAACACATTTGTATTCAGAAAACATGGGGAGGAAATTGAATCATGCCGAGGCCAAAGGGTGATTTTTATAAGGAAAAGACTGGAGCCGTAAAAGTGGAACGTGAGATGTAAACTTAGTGACAGAGATAATGAAAAGAATGTGCTGCTTTAGAGACCCACAAACACAATATTGTTTAAGCAATAGTTTGGAACGTCAATGAAACCAAGGCTTATAAGAACTGCAGATGTACTTATTACTCAAATGAGGATTCAGGTAACTGCATTAAAGGGGGATGTACCTGACTTTTATTGCTTATAGATCTCCAAAACACCCTTCACAATAGGGCTGTGCAATTAATGACATTTTAACTGAGATTCGGTCATGTCCATAGACTGTATAAAGAAGTGGACTAAGGGAGAGTGACGTCACCCATAGCGTTCTGCTCCAGTCAAATGAAGCTCGTTGAGGCCAGAGCAGTTACAGGGGTGAATTAGGAGCCGAGTTGCATATTTGGGATTCCGACAGCGAGTATCATAGCAACCAAAGAGCCAATTCAGAGCGAGGCTGATGAAGGTAACGCCCCTTCCCGCCTGCACCGCTGGTTTAGCACGAAGCGGGCGCTGATTCGTCTGTTATTAATGTTCATGTCTTGATTTACGGACAGAATAGCAAAATAAAAACCCCAGGATCATGTCGAGCGGGTTAATATGAACATTTTAAGGTCAAAATCATGAGCCTGACAGCAGTAGTTACAGAGAATTTTTCAATGCAAAGCGATTAGAGCCAGAGCAAGTGGAGCCGGAAGTGCGCCCATGATCACTTCCTATTTGGGACACAGTGGCTAGCAGGTTAGCAGTGTCCATTTATATATACAGTACATATACAACATAGTCAAAGGCTGTATAACAACTGCCTGCGACTATCCCTGGCACTTTTGTCACCGTGATGGTTGTGTGTCTTGCCCAAGGATAAAACTACAGCATTCACCTGTGGGCGCTGAAATGGCACCGCCAACCTGTGGGTCATGTGTGCCACCTACTTGTCTTAGTGGAGTTTGACTTGAACGTTCCACAGTATGGCATTGGTAAAGTTGAATGAGCGTTACCAAGTTAAGAAAATAGTAATCACCTTTTCTCCAATTTTATTTTGTGAATCGTGATACGCGTTGGATTTGGCAACGTTGCCTAGTCATTTTGGTACAGATGAAAAAAATCTGCAGTTCGCTAGCAGCTATCCATAGGAGGGGCTGGCAGCTACACGGCTCTGCGACGCCAGCTCCCATTGAGCACCGCAGTTTTCTAACACCAAAGTCAACAGACTTTTTTCTTTTATTAAGTCCTTTTAGATGGATATTGCTGTTTAAAATGCACAAATTATAACATAATGATCCACAGGTGTCATAGATTATAACTACATAACAGACACAAGCACAATTTGTCTTCTTTATCGGAATAAGAACCTCTAAGTGTCTAGAATTTGGAAATCCTGTTGAAATTCCAGGGATGACGCTTGGTTTTGGCTGAGGAAACATCTACGCGGCTAACGCTGTGTAGCCTGCTGAGAGATCCAATGTCCTGTTCCAGTTTAAACAGCTGGGTTTGGAGTCATATCCAGGAGCTTGGGGAGAAGGCATGTCGTCCCAGCCCCACTTAAGTTGCACGGGCTGGGGTAGAGGACAGAGGAGAGGAGGAGGTGGTGGAGTAACACACATAAATGTTAATGACTGTAGGACTGGAGGGGTTGATAAAGTGAGTTAGCTGGTTCTGGATTTTGTATTGTTGACACAGTTTAAAGCTTATTACGCTAGCTAGCTAACTGTTCCATGTTTAGAGTGCAAATATGTGACTTTATCTTACACTAAATTCTATAGATCAATTGATACTTCACGCTGGGGGTTCTCTACATTTATGTCTGTGGCGGAATGTTCATCAGTTATCATGGTGCCACATTGGACACATTAGCAAAGACAGCCATAAAGATTTTAAATAGTCTGAAAACTCAAGAAAAAATACAAAATGGATATAAACAGCACATTTTCAGGAGCCTGTGATCAATCCGAGTGTTCATGGTCCTGTTTAGGTGTTTGATTTTCAGCAAAAACAGTGAGAGTGACTAACTGAAAAACTGTTGGCTAATGCTAGCTAGCTCGTGACTGTAATCTTATTTCAGAGGCTTGTTTAACAGCGCAAATCAGCTCATCTGTTGTAGTTCCATTTAAGTCACTTTTTATAGTCAGGCTGTGTTAAAACAAAGCTCAGATTAAAGTCTAACAAAGCCTCAGACAGAGCAGTGCCTACAGTTGGCATCACACCCCCAGGGAATGTTGATGACATCAGCTGCAAAGTATCAATAATGTTTAATGCAGATGGGCAGTTAAAAATCATATTGTTAAAATATAGATTTGTGTTGTAATATAGAAACTTGATAATCAGCTTAAACATTTGTGGATTTGCCTTTGGGATATTTCATGCCAAAGTACAGTGTAATCAATTGGAAGCTCTGGCTCTTGTGGAAGTATGCTGTTATATTCAAGAACAGTGGCTTTCAAACCTTTCACACCAAATGCAACCTAAGAAAAGATTGGTCTCTCCCAGTACCACCAGATCTATATCAAGTCTATAAAAGGACTATTCCAGGTCTAATCTAGGGCTAAACCAGGTCTAAAAGTGGACTACATCTCATCCACTGTTGTTTTAAACAAGAAATTACCTAAAGGAGAACAAAAAAGTGGATAAAACAAATGAATGAATTTGGCAACAAAGCCAACAAAAACACAGATTAAAAGTCCATAGTTACAATTAGCAAATCACTGACTGTTAAAATTCATGGGCATTATTAAAGAGCCAGTATAATGCATGGGATTTAAGTGGCCCTTGTTGTCAGAAGAGTTTGGCCGCCCTGATACGAGCTCGTAAATATCTGAAAAGTGAATCAGCGAGGAGGTGCCAAAGCAACATCTGTTTGGCAGAAAAGGCTGGAACTAGGTAATTACTCAGCTCAGCTTAAGTAACTTTACTAATATGTCACAGAGTGAAAGATGACTACCTCCTGACCTGAAGGCCGGAGGTTCAATTTCCACAAATATGTTGTGTCCTTAGGTTGCCATGGTTGTAGTTGGCTGCTCTTGTGGCCGACAGGCTGGCACACAGAGCAGTTTTTAAACTCTTCTGTTACATATTTAATATTGATATTTGGGGACCAACTATGTAGTGCAGCTTGTGCAGTTCTAAAGACAGAAGTTAAGGACTATTGAATTGTGTGATTTGAGCTGTTTGATTTCCCTGTATCCATGGTAACCCTGTTTGGAGATAGCTATGTTAGCCAGCAAGCTCTGAAATGCTACAGACTTTTTACAACAATGCAACAGGCTTTCTACACCAAATATGGCAGAAGACATTCCAGAGGAAACAACAGAGCAGAGTGAGAGAGAGGCTTAGAGGAGGCTTTTCTGTTGTGTCCAGACTTCACCTGGCTGCTCCTGGACACTGATGTGCTGCTGCAGGACACAAAGGACACAGAGGATGGACACTTTTATTCTGAGGGCCGTTACACTCCTCAAACTACCCTGTCATTGGATGTGATGACCTGTTGAGCTGCACTGAGACTTTTTTTGAGTTTTCTATTATTATTGCATTTTACTGCTCAATTTGCTTAAATTGCCCGTCAGGGACAAATAAAGTGATTTGATTGATCTGAAGACACTATATTGCCTGTTTGAATTGTCAGTGGGATTGTGCTACTACACTTAGCCTTGATTCCTTTCGCAGCGAATCAAGGCTAACCGTTCTGTCAGTTAGTCATTTTATTATTTTTTAAAATGCTATATTTACCAAAAACATCTATTAAAATGTTAAAGTTTAGTTTTTGATGCTTTGAGTCTCCCATCCCTTTGCTCTTCGTGTTATCACAACACAATCAGTGTGTGTTGATCAGGTTTGTCAAGTTGTAGTGTATTGTTTTGCTTCTTGCTTTTGTATATCTATGGAAAATGGCTGTGCAGGACCTTAGGGAGGGTTTGAATATGGCCTGAGAGAGAGATCGTTAGATTACTCAGACATGCATGGATGACATCTAAAGCTTCTCCAGCTATGTTTTTGTTGAGACAACAACGCTATAAAAAAGCTCTGGAAAGTCAGTGTTGCATCATACCCCTCTTTAATGATGGAGAAATTGCACTAATGTACCAAATATTTCCTTACAGTGTCCCCATGTCTATATAAAATCTCATCTGTAACTGTATCTTTGGTTTTCCTCTCCTCCTCGGGCTCAGGTTGGGTTGGGCCGCTCCGTTCTCACTCTCTCTGTAAAGTTGGGAGCACTTTGCTAAAGGCTGCGGGCGTTTTGACATTTTCAGCACGTTTCAGCAGATTTGCAGTAATTTGTCCTTCTCTGATGTGTCCTATTTACCCAAAAGGGAGAGAGGAGAGCAACGCTACTTTAAAAACAGGCCAAGCGCTACCAGCCTATCCACTGCATGATAGACCCACGCACTTATTACCATATTATTCACACCTAAGCATTTAAATGTAACAAGTAAAACAAGCGAAAAGGCATTAAAGGTCCCGTACATGATTTTCTCCCATGCATTTCAGCAAAATGTGTCTTGCCCCAGTAAATATATATATTGAATAAGCAGCTCTTGAGGTCAACAATCTAATTACATCTAATTACAAAGTCTTTTACTGTTCGATAATCAGGAAGTGCATGTTAGCATGCTAGTTGCTGTTAGCTTTACTGTCACAGCAAAGCCCGCTCTGGTCTCTCAGCGCTGTGAAAAGTGCTTATAACCTCATTCTGGTGAATAATTAGGATGCTCTGAATGCATTAGGTAAGTGAGGAATAACTTTGGACCACTGCAAACTGTTTAAAATGAACTAGTTCTGTTTTTCACATTTTTAAAACAGCAGGGGGCGCATAGACTGGAGTAAAGCATTTTTAATTAGGATAAAAACTTAACTAGTGAGTTACAGTACACAGGACAAATTAGATAAATTAGATTTTTTTTTTTTTTTCAACATACCTTGTGGTCCAGAGTTGTCACTCTTATGTTTGATTCCTGCAATGTACACTGCCATTGTGTCCTTTGGCAAGACACTTTGTTCACCATGTCTGTCTGAATGTGTGGTCGGTGCTTCCATCACTGTGAGTGACACTGGAGTGTGAATCAAAATGAACCAAATTGTAAACTTAAAGAAGGCTTGTGATGTATTTTTCTGGATATTTATTATGAAACGACGCAATAGTTAGATCCTAATACTTAGATAACTTTACATTTTGGCCATTGTAAACTGAAAAAATTGTAATCTTGATCAATTTTGTAATAGAAGCAGGTCCATTGACTTCCTGCTCAAAACTGCAGTACTGATAAGCAAGCAGCGGATTTTCATTCATATGTTTTTAAGTTGAAAAATGAGTATGTGACATTTTTGGAACCTTCCATGTATGACCCGGAGTCTGAACGTTTTGAATGGTCAAAAGTGGAAGTGGAGATAGGGGGTAGGTGAAAATGGGAATTCAAATGACAATGACAAAGGACAATACGGTTACTCAGACATGAATCAATTAATGAATACAACTCTGAGTGACAGACTGATTGTAACATCCTTCTAACCTGTGTTCCCCTTCCTCTGTTTGTGCAGATGGACCCTGTGCAGAAGGCCGTCCTGAACCACACCCTGAGCCTGAGCTCCAGCCCCAAGAGGAGACACGTGTCCTGCAGCCTGTGCCAGCTGCGCTTCAACTCCCAGGTCTCACACAGCTATAGATCAGTACTTTATATCGCAGTGTAAACACGGGGAGCATGTAGTCAATTGATACTTTGTGGTGACATTATGCTGGGGGTGTTCTGCCTGTGTGCCAATGGTGGAACGTTCATCAGTTACCATGGTGACACAGTGCACACATTAGCAATAATACCAAAAAAGTTTTAATATTGTCTGAAAACTGAAGAAAAAACACAAAAATGGATTTAAACAACACATTTTTAGGAGCCTTTGATCAATACGAGTGTTCACGGTCCTGTTTAGGAGTTTTATTTTCAACTATAAAGGTGAGAGTGCTAATGCTAGCTAGCATGTGACTGCGATTTTACTCGAAAGGGACTTGTTTAACAGCACAAATCAGCTCACCTGTCGTAGTTTCAGATAAGTCAGTTCTTTATGGTCAGATTGTACTAAAACAAAGGTCAGATTAAAGTCTAACTTGAGTAACAGAGCTTCAGACAGAGCAGTGCCTCTAGATAGCTTCATGCCCAGGGAATGTTGATGACATCAGCTGCAACATGCTCCCCAAACATAGCTTATGGAATGAGTTTGACCCTTACCCCCTGCTGTCACGGTGATCCCTGTTTACAGGTTTTACACTGTGATAATGGAAGGACTTTATTAGAGTCATATCCCGCGGCTGGGAGTTGTCAGTCATCAGCTCAGAAGGTTCAGCCCAGGCCTCATGAGCTCCACTCTAGACAGTCACTACGTTTACATGCACAGACAATTGAGCTAAACAACCCAATTCAAATTGTCCACCCCAAAACCTGCCTCTTGTCCCAGTCTACAGCAGCTCAAAGAACCCAACAGGTCCCAACGGAGGCTACAAGACCTTCTGGTGCGTCTAGTAATTTAGAAACTTTGTGACTGTAATTATTAATAAAACTGACCACCATACATATAACCACACTTACCTTACCTAGAAATAGACAAGCAACATCTCATTTACAGTAGGAACTGCGTGACTCACGAGTTATTTGCTCTCTGCAGCACAAATAAACACACTGAAGCTCCGGTAGATTTCACTGTAATGTAGTGGACCAAAACAAAACAACATGTGCTCAGAGTTTGCCGTCCTCTGATCTAAAACGAGAGAGTACACGTCCAAGCATATGTCTGTTATTTTCCTGGCTGTTTCTTACCTCATGCAGTTGAATGCTTCTCCTAGTCTGCTCCTAATGTAATCGGACTGCGGCGTTACATGCAGCGGGTAACTGAGTACGTATCGGCTTCTCCAGATGTGTTATTGGGATCTTTGAGTTTCAGTTCACGACATCACAATCGTAGTTCCTGGGTTTACATACATTTTTAAATTCTGTTTAAATTGGACTTGGTCAGTTATCCGGTTTTCCGGGCGTGCACGTGAATACAGTGTGTCAGGAGATGCAAACGGAAGTCATACAGCTCATAGACGTCAGGTACTTATCTGCATTAAAGAAAAAGACTATATATAAATGGACATAACTAGCCTTCTAGCTGCCGCGTTCCAAATAGGAAGTGAGCATAGCCGCGATTAAGCTCAGTCGACTCAAATGGCGGCCCGTCTCTCTGTAACTGCTGCTGTCAGACTCGTCATTTTGGTCTTAAAATGTTCGTTGTAACCCGTTGTACATGATCCTGGTATTTTGATTTCACTATTTTGTCCATAAATTAAGATATGAACAGTAATAACAATCAGCTGCCCGTTTTCCCCACGGTCACTCCCGCTAGCATTAGCTACAGGTTTGATTGACAGCACTGCCAAGCGCGCGCCCCCTGCTAAACCAGCGGTGCGGGCGGGAAGGGGCATTACCTTCAACACCCTCGCTCCTGATTGGCTCTTTGGTCGCTATGGTACACACACTCAGAGCTCTCTACTTCAGTGTCTCGGAGGGTGTATTTTCCAGAGGGAGCACACCAGCTGCAGTTGTTGTGCTGCTTGATGAGATACAATAAAACAGTAAATTCTCAACTTAGTGCTGGTCTCGCTGTGCATTATAAGAATGTGTTTGTCAAATTGTTCTGGATTTTACAAAGAAAGTAGTGTTTGACAGATTACAGCATGTTTGTGCGTTTTTCTAATGGATCGCAGTTGTTTACCAGTGCAACCCATAAAGCGTGTCCAGTCATTTGCCCTCTTAGCTCCCTCACTGTTCTAACTGTTTACACTTTACATAACTGCTCTGTCTGTGTTTAAGAGCCTGTCCATCTGGTGTTTATTAGAAGAATGTACAGTGAGGTCAAACGTCGCTAACTCACTCGCAATTTGTGACTAATTTAGGTAAACAGTGACGCTAGTGAGAAATTTGATCAGGAAACTGGCTGAGCTAACAAGTGTCTGCTGTTTTTATTATTATTGATGTTGAATCTAAATTTGTGAATCGGCTTTTTATCATCACAATTTTGGTTAAATTCTATTAAGATTAATCTTAATTCCTTAATTTAAAAAATCAGTACAGTTAAAGAGGAGGTATTATGCAAAATTGACTTTTTGAAGCTTTCTACAATGTTATAGCATTGTTCCCTCATCAAAAACATGCCTAAGAGGTTTTCCCTCATCAAAAACATGCCTGAAGAGGTTTTCGATGTCAACCATGCATGTTTGAGTAATCTAGCGATCTCTCCCGGGCCCCTTCAAACCCTCCTTACGGTTAGCTGTAAGATTCTGGCCAACGCTCCACCCACAAGTCTACGTCACCCACGCTCCAACGACAATTCTCCATAAATATACAAAAACATGATACAAAACTGTACACAGCAACTTGATAAACCTGATGTGATGTGCTGTAGTTTCATTAGCGGGATGCACTCTGATTATGTTGTGATAGCGCTCTGAAGGGGGAGTGACTTAGCGCGAGGAGCAAAGGAAGGAGGGGTTCAGCGTCAAAAACGAAAGTGAAACTTATAAAACATGTTAATATGTTGTTTTTGGCAAATATAGCATTTTAAAAACAATAAAAGGTAACATAATGATCTAAATATGTTTTTAGCGTGTCCACTGCACTTAGCACATTTTGTACGTCAGATTAGAGTGAAATGCTCCACTAGTCTCAACACATTTCCCCATCACAAAGCTGCACATCAGCTGATCGATACAACCAGGCGAGAGCACACGGCGAGTCACAACGAGCACAACCATACACATTATCAACTGAATACACTTCATGTTAACTTCTTAGGATGATCCTAACCACTGCACATAGACCACATTATAACGCCCACCACACTGTAATTACACTTCTGTTTTACTTACCTCTGTCACCTTCATCAGATTAGTGTCTATTTAGCACTTCTTTCACATATGTCCGGCTCCAGATGTGTAATGCAACAGTTTCATTCTGTGCTCCGTGAGGTCCAGTCTCAATAAATCCTTTGCTAAAAATCCGCTTGGAAAACTACATACTGAACACAAACTGTTTCTTTGTGAAAAATAATCCCATTATTTCTAGTCCAAATGAAAAGTCCAAACAAAAGCATCTTCTCATTATTTCTTTTTCCTAAACTCCGCCAAAAGTTCAGCACTGCTTAAGCATCAATAATACCAGCAAAACAGTGAGGCAGGTAGCCACCCCAGTCGTTACACAGGAGCAGGCCTGCGAGAAGGTGTGGGCGGGACTAAACCAATGCACTAGGGCTGCTTTCTGCCTGTCAATCAATTGCAAAGAGAGAATCTGATTGGTCAGTTCCAACACTAGGGCCCTCTGCTCACCAAGTAAATATGCTTCAGTTCTGAACGTGTAAACCCAAAAACAACACCAAATTTGATTGGACACTGTAGTTTTCTGAACTCTGGACTTTACTTCTTATTTACAAATACAAATACAAAATAATAATTGTAATTATATATGTGTTTTCTGATAACTATAGTAAATATACAGTTTAAATGCCTCCTGTGAAGTTCCTGACAGTTCCTCTCTGGTCAATTAGTCGGTCGATGGAGTCTTAGTTGACCAAGATTAGTATGAGTTGACTAATTGTTTTATTTAGATTTATACGGGACAAGAGCAGAAAGGAGAAGTGAGTGAGTTAGTTACCCAAACATGTGGCATTTTTTGTTATTTAAATGTAAAACAGCAGATGATTAAACTCATGATTCACAAGTTCACTCTGTCTTTATATAAATACTTTTCTATAATAACAATACACAATATACATTTATACAATACTATATATATATATACATACATACAACTATATATATAACTTTTTCTGCATAAATAGTAGTGTTTGCATGAACTTCCTCTGCAGGTGTAGTTTTGTGAGTGCAGTTTGGGTCAGATACATAGAGACACGTAATCGTTTTGAGAGCTTTTTTGAGAGGCTTTAGTCGACTACAACCCTTAAAGTTTGCATAATATCCTTTTAATACAGTCAACCCTGTTTTTAGTTTCCTATATTACAAAAAGTACTTACTATTAATTCCTTGTTAACTTTTCACTATGCAAAGTCCACACAGTCATCCAGGGACAGTATGCAATGAGTGCCCCTGATCTGCCTCTTATCCTCCCTTCGTTAGCGCGCTGCTACCTGCCTCCTGCAATAAGAAATATCACAGCTTTTAAGTGGGGCAGCAAGATTTACGAGCGGCTAAAAATGGCTCTTCAACTTCGCTTGAGTGGGACTAACTTTGTGGCCAGACCTGGACAGACTGATAATGGACACTTGAACGCTTCTGTGATCACTATGGCAGAATTCCATGTCAGATTCCAAAATGGACAGAGAAGCCAAAAGGTGTACTCAAGAGAAATGTTACTTCAGAATAATATGACTCAAGTAGAAGTACAAAGTAGTGCTCCAAGAAATGACTTGTGCAACACTTTGTTACTTCACAACTTCTGCCAGTTTTTGTTTCAAGTGGGTAGGCCCAGTAATTACAGACATATTAACTATAAACTAGGTCAACACATCTGCAGTCTGACAGTTTAACAGCAAATTCTGTTTATAACATTTATACCAAAATACACAGCAGATTTCAATAAGTTTTTGAGTGAGTTTATTGTTAAAAATGGCTTTTTTAACCCTACATGTATGACTCGGAGCCTGAATTTTTTACTGAATTTTTTTTACAGAACAGAACCCACAGAACAGTGGGCTGAGACAGGGGATAGGTGAAAATATATATTTTCTAAGCTTCAAATGACAATAAAGGATTACTCAAACATGTATGAATCAATCACAATACAACTTTAAGTAGATTCAAGTTGAAGTACCCAACTTTTTTCCTCACAAATGAGTAAATTCTATTTTCCTCCAGAAAGTGTATTGTAAAAACAACAAAAATCAGACCATTACACACATCTTCATCTAATTATAAAACATTTCTAATTTCAAACTTGAGCCATGTGAGTCACTATATGACACTTTGGGATGAGAGCTCCTCCCTGCTTCACTTTTCTGTCTGAAAAAGCTGTTCTAAAGCTCTAGTGGCCTAATTCTTGCATGTGAAAACAAGTGATCTGCCAAATAGTTTTTAACTCAGGCAGCCCAGCTTTAATTATGAGGGAACACTATTATATTATGCAAAATCATTTTTTTGTTATAACGTTCCCTCATCAAAAACATGTCTGAAGAGGTTTTAGATGTCATCCATGCATGTCTGAGTATTTTAGCGATCTTTCCTGTGCCCTATTTGAACCCTGCTTATGGTTAGTTTTAATATTCTGTGCAATGGTCCACCCACAAGCCTACGTCACCCA
>JACM01050838.1:0-39213 GCA_000787095.1 Periophthalmodon schlosseri | reverse complement strand
ATTCACCTATGTGGGACTAGATGTTTTCGGTCCATGGATGGTCACTGCAAGGAGAACTCTTGGTGGACATGCAGAAAGCAAAAGATGAGCAGTTTTGTTCAGCTGCTTGACCTCAAGAGCAGTCCACATAGAGCTAATAGAGACTATGGATGCATCAAGTTGCATAAACGCACTCAGGCGCTTTTTTGCCATCAGAGGACCAGCCAAGAAGTTGAAATCCGACTGTGGCACAAACTTTGTTGCTGTTGCAAAGAGCTTGTTGCTGCTTGCAAAGAACTTGGAATGGACAAAACCTCACAGGACCCAAAGATTCAACGATTTCTCAGTGAAAATGGATGTCTTTGGGAGTTCAATCCTCCTCATGCTTCGCACATGGGAGGCAGCTGGGAGAGAATGATAGGTGTTGCTAGGAGGATCTTGGACTCTATGTTCCTCCAGCTAAATGTCAACCTCACCCATGAAGTTCTCTCTACCTTAATGGCAGAAGTTGCTGCAATCATGAATGCGCGTCCACTAGTACCTGTTTCTACTGACCTGGACAGTCCTCGAGTTCTTTCTCCAAACATGCTTCTCGCTCAAAAGTCTGGTGCTCCTCCACCCTTTGGAGACTTCTCAGAGAAGGACATGTACACTAAACATTGGAAGCAAGTGCAGGCACTGGCAAATCAGTTCTGGACAAGATGGCGCAAAGAATATCTGCCATACCTTCAACACAGGCAAAAATGGACTACCCATCGCAGGGACTTGCAAGTTGGAGAAGTAGTTCTGCTCAAAGACAAGCAAGTTGAACGCAACCACTGGCCAATAGGAAGAATAATCTCCACATTTCCTGGAGATTATTGTAACTATAGTTACATTTACTTGATTAACTTTAAAAAAAAAACAAAAAAACTTTTTGGAGTAGTTTTCTAATACCATAATTTTACTCCTACTTGAGTAATGTACCTTACAGTTTAACAATACTCCCACTTGAGTAAAAGTTTTATTTACTCTTCTTCTCATGACAAAAGCTTTATTTGTGTCTTTTACACAATTGATTGTCCTTACAATTATGCCAGTGATTAACAACGAATTAACTGTTAATTAATAAATACTGCATGGGGTACACTTCTGTTTGTTGACAGGATACACAGAGAAATTTGACATAACAGAAAATGGCGTCTCCACAGTCACCTGCTGTGTACAGACAGTGATGTAACTCTATATTTAAACTGTGAGAATGGCTCTCCTCATTTTGAACCATTGTCCTTAGTCACAAGCCTGGGTTCCTGTTAGTTCTCACAGCACTGATGACGAAGCCAAAGAAATGTGACCTCTCTATGTAACACACATACTGCTGCATACTGGAGCATATTCACATAACACTGGCACTGCCGCTGTAACCAACTCTACAGACAAACTCACTCCTTATATGCCTAATGTGACAGCACATAGTAATAGCCATTGTAAGTACACAAAAATGTGACGAGAGACTAAGAAATAACAACTGGGAGAACACAAATATTAAGAGGGAAAACTGAAGATTATGATCATTGATTTAGCAACATGATGAGAACGTTACACTTGGGAATGTACAGAGTTCAATACTGTAAGTTTAATGTGCATGCAAAGTCATACATTATCAAAATGGCCCCAAATGTTCACACACACTTGTTGTAATAAGAGACCATTTACACGGTTTATTAATATACTAAAATGCTGCTTAGATTGTTTTTTTGGGTTTTTTTATCTGAACATGGGTGAAATCTTCTTTGTAGTTTTCTTTTTACATTAGCCTATGTTAAATGAAGCATGTTAACTGATATATAACATAGAGAACAGGACCAAATAGTTCAGTTCTTGCTTTTCAGCGCACACACAATTTGTGAGCAATAATAACAGAAATGTTGATGGCGATGTCATGACTGTCGATTTGGAATGTAGTAAAAATGTCCCAGTAAATGTCTTGGCTGGGGTTCAAGTATTGTATCAAAAATGAATAGACTGTAAACTTTGATACACAAAATCACTGATAACACTGCATATTTGTTTTAATGAGCTCTCTTTCTGCCTTTTTGAATCGTTTTCTTCTAGACAATATACTCAATTTTCTAACACTGCATATCTCCACAAAACAATCACGATTTTTTTTTTATATATGTGTCTCTCTCTCCATACTACATACTGCTGCTTAGCAGTATATAGTGCATCCATCCAGCTTCTCAAATTTCCCTTTTTATGAATACATTTTTTGTTTAATTTGTGTTTTTGTAATAGCCTCCTCTTAACAGACTACAAAGCACGTAATAGCTATATCTGGGAAGAGACAATATGCACATGTACGTCTCATAAGTTGACACTGTCAGGACATTGCAGTGGCGTAGGTGTTCCATTCATAGCACTTCAAAAGGTTACATGGAACACTGGGACAGAGTAATTACCCAAGGGAGTGGACCAAAAGAAATGCAATGATATGTGGGAATTTTTTGGGAGGGAGAGCGACTATTTCTTTTGGTTGAGTCTTTGTTTTAGATGTCAACATTATCGAAACTTTAGCTAATTTTGTTCTTTGTTTGAGCAAGCCCTAGGAGAACATATAAAGATATTAGTAACATATTCCAATAAAGTTTAAAGAGCCTATATTACGCTATTTTCTGATATGTTATAATGTTGTTTCGTCATCACAATCATACATGGAGTTGTGTTTTGTTTCATTTACACATGTTTAACCCACATACCCTACATATTTAGAGTAGGGTGAGTTGTTCTCTCAAACAGAAAACACTCTGTTTCATCTTGTGATGTCACGTGGTAATACAGGAAGTGCTCAACTCTGTTTTCAAACTTCATACAGCGTCACTAGAATCATTTGGATCATTTCAGCCCTGAAACTGCCAATCTCTACTGAACAAAGGTAAAAGGTAGCTTCATGACATCACAAGGTGAAACGGAGCATTTTGAGATGTGGAGATGTAGACAGACTAATAATGCAGGGTTACTCAAACATGTGTGAATGAAACAAATCACTCCAGGTATGGTTTTGGGGAGATAACAACATTCTAAGATGCCCTGAAGTGTACAAGATTCAATTTTGCGTAATATAGGACTAGTATGGTATTTCCATTAGATAAGATATTTGATTTGTTGGGATTAACAACAAGGAAGTCAATTTTATTTTTTTACTAAAACAGAGAGCATGGGAATATTCAGTGAATGTCTGCATTAACATTGAAGAAAACCTACATTATTAAACTTGGATGGTACTTCAGTGGGGATACTGCTGCAAAAAATAGTCAAGTCAATTACTCCCATGCTGAAATGTCCTTTTATGTACACGTTTCTTACACTGATGTGTGGCCCAAACAAACAAGAACACTCAAAAATAAATACAAGTAGTCAATAAAAATTACAACTTAAATAATAAATCTAGAAAGCCCAATGAAAAATATACTATATACATATTTTTAATGCTCATTGCGCTACTGTTTCTGCGATACATAGTATAATTTCTCCAACAAACGTCCAAATCGCAAACAAATATAAAGTTTATTCATACAGGAATATGTATTTGAAATTACTTTTTACTTTCCACTCTTGCTGAAAAAAGGAATAAAACACTGCAATTTATAGACAGGGATGTCATGTATATATACCTATATAATAAATGGTGATAGATCATATGTACTTTTTCTTTGTTGTAGTGGGGATTTTTTTTGTTATTTTTCTATTCTACGATAAGATTCAAGCTGTAGAGCATTGAATAAATAACTTCTATGACTCATTATAGATACAAAATAATACTAAGTGTTTCATTCTTCTATTTATTTACTGCAGTTTGTGTTTTTTAACCATATTACCCAGTCTATATGACAAAGTACAAATTAGGTAAAACCTTGTAAGTAAATATTTCCATAACAGTACATTTAGAATATTTTTTAGGTGGGATAATTTTACTTAAAATTTATTGTGTCAGTGGCGTAAATTTGTTTCAATATTATCGTTTATCGTCTTCAGTTTATTTTCTTCATCAATATATTGTAATTCAAAATTTGACAGGTCTAGATGTACAGGGCTTAAATGTTTACCAAGGAAGTCATGTGACAAGTGTTACGTTAATATGACTCATTTTGGAGCTATTAGGCATGGCATTTCTTCTATTGGCTAAGTCTTCTTTCAATCCTGTTTATGCAGATAAAAGGAAAGCATGGAGTCAAGCTGTCGGTCTGATAACCTGTTGCCTAATGCCCTCTTACAAAGCCCACAGTCACATCATTCAGATCATAACAATAAACATTTAGCGCTCATGGAGTCTGAGCGCAGAGTTACGAGGTGAGAGCAGACAGAGCAAAGACAGGGTCTAAACCAGTACACAAGAGATGTATGACACAATCAATTAGCTCCAAAGTCAAAACCGATCAAAAAGTTTTAATGAGTGAAGATGATGTGTTTTGAGACCTCAGATACACAGTGTAGTACTCAGACAGAAAAAGACACTCTGCAGAATTTAGCAACAGTTGGCTTTAACAAAGATAAATACCAGATGCTTCTAATTGTTTATGTTAAACTAGAGGTGGGCAGTGCATCACAATATCAATAATATAGTCAATGTTTTTTAATATGCAAAATTCAGTGTTGCTCATTAAAAGCTAAAATGGCATTTCATCAATAGACTGTTAAAGTCCATAGGAGACTCCAATATCTTGCTGGGAGAGGGGCGAGGAAGGGCCTCTGATGTAAAATCCTTAATCACTGCAGATGGTTTGCTGAGGCAGGACAACTCTTATCCTTAATAGATCAACCTGAACCCAGAAAACACAAACATGCTATTTGTCAGTGGTTAATTTGTCAAGCCTATAGGTTACGGGTTTGGGGTGGCATGTTCCCTCATTATCAAGCAGGAAAAGTAAGTTCTGTATTTGGTAACCACAAATTGGTGTTAACTAAATGATATTCACTGAGCAATTAACTCTTTTTCTCAGTTTACGTATATATCTCAAACTTTATAGATCAGTACTGGTACTAACAACTATTTTGTAAAACCAGAATTAACATACACATAAAAAATAAAAACAAATAATTTTGTCTTTAGATGTCATTACTAGTATGTGTCAAGCTAAATAAACAGGCCAGTTATGTTGAGTCACAGAAAGCTGCTCTGCATTCTACAATGAAAACAATTTACTATGTGCAGGCTTTGGTCAACATAGTGATTATATAGGCCTTATTTTGAATCTGTTTCTGCTTTTAAACGCCTCCCACTCCATTGGAAATGAATAAATCATAATAGGTGAGGGAACCAGGCAAAAAGGTGGCAGATAAACAGGCTTAGGTCCCAGTTTAGGAAGCAGGAGAACCCATGCTCTCCCTCAAATGAAGCTCTGTTATCTAAAAGGTAATGCTAATCTTTGCCTGATAATTCATAGCTTCTCCTTTCTCATGAGTCAGACTTTACATTTAGTTTGACATTCACTAAACCAGACTACATTGTTTTATTACATTAACAATTGTGTCTTCCTGTCCCCTGTTATCTCTTTAATTAGAACAAATGCCTCTAGATATTCACAAATGCTATTACATTTAAATTTTATTACACTTGAGTTTGATTTCCTTTTTAAATCAATGACTAAGAATATCAAGCATTTTCTGCAAGTGCCCCAGACAGGCCTGTGTGCGCCCCATTTGTCAGTGTGCGTGTGATGAATGGTTATCTTTAGACTTAGACGTTATCTCATCATTGAATAGTGGGTCTAATTTTTCTTATGGGAAAAAACATTGTTGTGGTATTTTCCGCTTGAACTTCTGGGTCGCAACATCCCTCTCATTTCTCTCTCTGTGACTTTGTAAAGCAGTGCACACCCTCATTCTTGTCTGGAGGTTACATAGCTGTTTGCACGAGTATGTGTAGCTGGAAATTACCCTCATCTCCTGATGGAAACCCCAGCAAACAAGAACTGGCTACAAAGGGAAAGCAAATGAATGAAAAAATGTTTGATCATACAAAATTCAGGCAGAGGATATGGACCTGCAGTTGTGGCTAAACAAAGGCCCTCCCCATCACCCAGACGTGTGGGTGGGACATCGTTCATCTCACAACTGTGATGGACTGGCAAAGTGGCAAAGTTTAGGCCTGCTTGGTCACATAGTATGGATGACCCTAAAAGAAAAACTAACAAGCACAAAGAAACACCAAGAGGCTATTCTTTCTAGAAGAAGACAAGTACATTTAAAACTATATTGTGTAGTCTAAAATAAAGGTGCACAAGCAGGTGGTCAGCCACCTGCTTAACTCCATGGAGATGTGATTGTATTGTCTATTATGTTCCATATATGGCATTCAACTTATCTTTCTCCATGGAGACAAGCAGATGACACGTTTTGCACCTGCAAAAAATAAAAACAAGATTTTTTAAAGACCATCCCTGCTCTTATTTTGTTTTGTTTTATTGTTACAAAATGTGAAAACTGTATTGTGTAATATACTCCCTCTCCTCCAGGACATTCATGTAAATAAATGAATTATAATCACAACTGTATTTATTTCTTGTTAAAAAGGTGAATATTAATACATAATAGCCAATTAAAGATGTTTACCTCACAAATCCTTATTTGGTAATCATCCAATCCTAATGTATGCCAGTGCCACCATTAGCCAACAAGTTATGACAGGAAAAGTAAGAGGAACTGACATCCTTCTTTTCTTCTGACATTTGTGTTTTACATGAATAGCACTGTTGACTCTTAACACTGTAGAACCTCCAGAACCCCACCAGGCAGGCGCTGGTCAGCCACAGCGTGAGGCCTCTTCCGTACCTCAGGCAACTGGTGCTAACCTCAGCTCTATGAAAGAGTAATGCATTTTCTGTTCTTCACGCCAAGCGCTGTCCTGAATCTGCAGGACTCAAGCTGGATGCTCCCTACAGGTGCCTTTATCTGACAGGAACTGTTATGTATGGTCTTCCCACAGATGGAATAAAACTGCTCCAAATAAACTTGCACATGGCCATTTAAACATGAAACTGGCCAACACATAATATTAAACTGTGACACTGAGACATCTGACATGTTTCCTCCCTAGAGAGAGGCACTTAAAGGCACTTAAAAGACTGTTGACTACTGTTTGATTTGATTAAAAAGTTTCCAGGACTATGACTACTGACCTGGCTCTGTATGCATCAGTAGGCATTAATGGAATGGACGATCAGGTCAACTGTCCAACGACTGATATCTCTTACAAAACACCACATATTCAAAATAAAAAGTGCAGTTTCTGGAAGTCACTCTCCTCTAAGAGTTTATGACACAGTCTTATTATAACCACAACGTGATCAGCTTTTATAAATAGCATCTCAGCTCACTACATATTCTTGTACTAGTGCAGTCTAAGTTGTCTTGGTCTTATTACTGTCCCTATGTTTGTTTCAAATAGTATTTTGTTGGCTGGAATGAGTTCATTGTAAACAAGGCCCTGTCAATATGAGATTTGTTTTAAACAAATCAAAATATTTGTATTTCATTCATGTGTTCCGGGGACAAACAAAACAAAAGATACTGTACAGGCAGATTTTGAGAACTAATTTCAATTAAAGCCTGACCAGCATCACTTGCGCATACTATTTATTTTTCCTGGAAAGCTGGGTGCTTAAACACACTGTTATAGATTGAATGAGGTGAGTGTTAGCTGGGGTTATCTGGTGCTCTGTCATGCGCGACACTAGTTCAGGGCTTGGTGTATGGTACATGTCTAATGTCAATACTCACTTCACGTCTCGAGTGTAGAGTACCCATTTCCAAACCCAGTGATTGTCCCGCTGTGTTAAAAGGAAAACTGGCAACATCTGCTAGACTCGTTCTGGATATTAATAAAAAACAACTGAAATGCGTAAACCATAGGAGCCGTAAAAATCACATCCTTGGATTAGATACTAAAAAGCCACGCGTTTCCATTAAGTCAACCTCCAAATGCTCTGATCTGTAATGAAACCCAGAAATTCAGACACAGTGAAATAGAAATCCATTAAAACGCGACCTGTTTGAGTCTATATGTGACTACTGAGGTGTGAGACAAGTGAAAATGTGCTGGTTGAAGATTGATCTGACAAATTTGAATTCAAGACGTGGAGATGGTGAGTCATAACTCCACAAGAACTCAGAGAAATTGATTCACGTTCAAGGCCAAATTTGACCCTCAACAGCTTCCATCTTTTGGTATCTCCCACTGTCCAGATGTGATCCTTTACATCATTATCAGCCTCCCCAAACAACATCTTTTAATCTTTCACAATTTCCACTATTGTGCGAATGTGTTCTTTGGCCTGTGCTGCAGATAAAAGCTATTAGATGGTATTTGAACAACTGAATAGTTTGGAGGGCCGCCACACAGCATTCTCAGAGACACACCAAATCTCAGAGCTGATCTGTTTTTCCACACAAGGTCTAATTATAATCCAGTTGAGTTGATGATGAAAGAACTAACGTTTTCACACACAAATGTAAATAAATGAGTAAATAATTAATATATCCAGCTATATTATATTGTTATAACCAGATAAGAGTGTTCCCACTAAAATCCACAAAACCCTCTTAAATTATCCACCCAGATAAGTATACTGACTTACAAAAAGTGTTGTTTTTATCGTATTTATGATGATATGGAAGTGGATTGCTGTCAGTTGAGTTGAAATTAATTTTAAAATACAATAATTCTAGTCATATAACACTTATAAGAAAAAAAGAAAGAAAGTCAACACTAAGAACATTCTCCATGGAGATACATACGTTTTATGCCATACTGTGGAATATTATAGTCAATGACACATCATTTCCATGGAGACAAGCAGGTGGAGTTTTCATGTTCAGTCATGATACAGCTGAAAATGATTTATACTCAGCTGGAGAATACACTTACATGTCCCAATGATGCAGCTAATTGAGTAGTCAAATCTCATGAGCTCTGATATGGTACAGCTGGCCAGGTTATCTATTCACCACTTCAAAATTGGGACTAAACTGTGAAGGAACCCCAAACTAAACCTAGACTAAACCAACACCAAACCAAGGAAAGGGACAGGACATTTTACTAACTAATATAATTTATATCAGATTACACATAAAGTATACCAGCCAATAAAGTACAAAATAAGTAATGTGAGATTCCTGTATTCACAATAAAAATAGAGAATGACTAACTAAACAAAAAAAAACTTTGTAGGTGATTAAAGATGCTATATGACATTATGTGATTTGTTAAAGTGGTCAGTGTCTGGTGCAGGGTAATTGACATCAATAGGTCACACAGATCTTAATGAAGGTCCTCACTCTGAGCTGCTGAGGTGAGGATAATGGTGACATTACACATTACAGCACATGTCAGGGCTTAATATTGAAACAATACGGTGAACCTGCAGCACCTTCTCATTCACAATTATCACTAATGGAACGCCAGTGCTGACATAAAACCTGCTCATTAAACAAAATACTTTCCATTCAAAATGCACCACCTCTCTATATTTAGAAAGAATTTGTAACATAGAACGAACATTTTCTTTAAAGATCAGAAAGAGGAGAAATGCCTCGGAGTGACAAAGCTCGATCAGGGCTCACATTAATGCTATGATTCATGCGTTTCAGATGGAGGCTCCAAATTGGCATAAGTGACGATGGAGACAGTGTCCCAGGGGCACGTTGTCCAGACAGTCGGATATGTGTGAGAATGAACATTAACAAGCTTATTTCATTCTGCAGATCCTCCGTGCACCCACCAACTTTTATGCATCTTATATTCTTTCATATTTTAAGCAAAGACTTCAATTTTTCCCAGATGATAAACAGCTCTTAATGACCTCAGATATTTTTGTATGTTTACTCAAGGGTGTTTGTATCCACCCTGATAGATTTATGGCATTGCTTTGGGAGTCTTGGCAGCACAACAGTTTCAACAAACCACTGATCTGCCTGTTTGATTAACAGGAGGTGAAAGGGGCCCTTTTCCTCGATAACCTTCACATCCCAACTTTAACATCTTACATTTTTCAGATAACACTTGCTGAGCTCAATCATCTTTCAATTCTAGTTTCACCAGGATTTCAACATTGCACTTTGTGATGGACTCCCTTGTCTTCACTCAGGTCCACCGGACACTTCATCACTAGTACTACTTTTGGCAAAGGATTGGTACGCTTAGGAGTTTCTCATCAAGATTGCAGTTCATTTCATCACCAAATTGTAGTAAATTATTTCAGACAAATAAATAATGTGGAGAAAACATGCCGTAATTTAACAAATGAAATCCCAGATCTCAATCTTGACAGATGACAGGCTTCACTTGACACCTACTATAATGCCATCATTTCCCACAATGGAACTGGAGACAAAAGTCAATATTGTGACGCTACATTGCTGAAACACAGGGCAGTAAGGCCAGTTTGGTCACTGGAAGAATACAATGATGATCTCACATAAACTGAGAATAACAAATAGACAAATATATCAACATCAGCGAGTGTTCAGTTCAAATACACATATGCAAGTACCACTAATTGGGATACAACACACTACTATTCTAGCAGAGTAGAGTAAAACTTTATACCTTTACCACAAAAGAATTATAAAGTTAACCTTAAAGGTGCACTCTGCAAACTTTTTTGAGGGGTTCGCTATCTGCTTGTCTCCATGATTATGTTACTGCTTTCCTGGAGTGCTCCACAGCAAAGTAATAAACTATATCTATGTTACATTTATTCAGTTATGGGTGTTTATATTTGACCTGCAACCTGGCATGGCAGCGTCACCTGCTCATCTCTATGGAGACAAATACGTTTAATGTCATACTGTGGAATATTCTAGGCATACTTTGTTATATTTTATATATAACAAATATAAAATTATGCATTTAACAAGGTGAAGACTATGTTTAATAACTCTAAAGTAAGAGTTTAAGTTGGAAAGTATGTATGTATTTAGTTGAAGCAAGAAGAAATGTGATGAATCCTTGGATTCCTCTAATCTTTACAAATATAGTGTAGGTCATGTTTGAGTGGTCAAACATGCTTAGACTTGAATGATGATTTCTCTTGTATTAGACCATCAGCGACACTAAAGATTACCTGCATGCAGAATGTAACCTGTAGTCTTCTCCATCTAATCTATTAAATTATAATAGTATGCTGTACATGACTCATTCATAGCCAGTGACTCATCTGTCAGTCCTGACCCCCATACCTCCTCCTCTACGTCTTCTCCTTATTGCATTACAGAGCATGGCCAATGACTCAAGATGCTACTGCTGTTATCAGACACCGGTGCAAGGTCAAAATTTGTAGCTTCCCAAACTAAATATTATGTTGAGAGAACATGAAAAAGCACAGGGATGTAACAGTTTATCCTTTATATTAGTTTAAAGGATGTTAGAAAATTTGAGAATGAGTAAATGCATTTATGTCTATACAATGTCAGTCGAGGAATTCCAATCCTCATCCCAAAGATCACTGTAATGATATTTTTTTAAATTGCACAAATGGTTTGAAATGGTAACAAACAGTCTAGACTTTGGGTTTACCATCCGCAGATGTTAGAACCTGAGATAAGGGCCAATATAAACTGTATGGAGAGTATGAGTGAACGCAGTCATAGAAAAACAAATAAACTGCTATAACTGAAGATCCTCATTTCCTCTTTGCTGCTGTTGCAGATGTAAACTCTATATCGGCCCAGTGACAACCGACACAACATCTGCTTGTTCTCATTCTTTCAAAAGTGCACATTTCAACGCATTTCAGATCGAGCTCATTCACCGCCTGACATGCAATGCCCCAATCACAAACAGATGCACAATATTACATTCATTTACGTTTGATGGAATTCTGCATGCATAAGAAGTAGTTTACTGAGACACATTGTTTCATTACTTATAAAATATTCAAAGATGGAAGGCCAGGCTACCTATATACAATTTTTAGTGGTAGTAGTTTAGAATAGTTTTTAAGTATAAGTATTTTCTACTTATATAAACGTACAGTGATATTTGTACTGCTAAGAGGGATGATATTAGTTGTGGTGGTTACAGCAGTATCTTTGATAATTTCTTTACTTACTCAAACACATATGTTAAGATTTGTTTATTCTTAATTTTTTTAGGTACAGTTTTACTTCTGTTTCTGACATATTTACTGCATGAAACTGTCACTCTGATACAAACGTAGATAAAAACAGAACTATTGTAAATTCAATATTATAATTTGTGACACTTAGAAACACTTTGGACTTGGCTAGTGGTCGTGAACCTTTTGAAAACAGTTGGAGTCTGTTAGAGGGAGTAATCCCTAATAATCATGTCAGTTTCTTGGCCAGTGTCTTTTAGGTGTGTTCTGCTTTAATTCATTAATCTTGCTCAAAGTGTTGGAAAACCTCTGAGGTTAGGGGTCAAAGAGGGTACACTGTGAGACAACGTTTAACACATTCAAATGCATTCTTATGTTAAAGCACACAAAAATAATCTAATATTTTCTTAGGCCTTCTGTTAGTTTTCCCTTGTGATAAATGTTGTTGTTCAAGCATTTTTGGACTCACTGTATTGAGCACGTACACAGTTCAAATCCTCTTTGTATCCTCATTAAAACAATATCGTCATCTTCTCAGACCTCCAACAGGTGTTACTAGAAAAATCCAGAGTGACAAGCTTAAAATATGTTTTTGTTAAATGCATGACTTGGTGAATTTGGCAAACCAATTCAAGCCAAAATGTGTAAAGATAATTTGATTTAAATTTAAGACAATGTCTTAAGTAGTTTGTTTAGACTTTAACCTTATTGGACCAGCTTTAATACTTATTCCCCATAGAGGTGGTGTAATACTATTCTAATACTAAACCAATTTCATACTACTACAAACAGCATAATAAGGGCAGAGTGTCATTTCTGGAAGACATAATAGAATACCAGTGCCAATTTTGCAAAAGAAAGATATAAGCAAAATAAAAATATCATCAGTAACATTTGGTCCGACCTATTGAATTGTGCCATCTAGTGGAACAAACAAGGATGGTTTAGGATGATATTGTTACTTGAAAGAAAAATTACATTGAAAAGGTTTAAATCTTTAGAAACTGGCATATGCTCTAATTAAAATAAGGTTTTTGTGGATGCAATTTTGTTATTTAACCACTAGATACCAAAATCATAGAATAATTAAACATGTGATTTGGGGTGCTCAAGGCAAAATGTAACTTCCCCTTTCCGACTGTGCACAGTATGTACCAAAAACATAGTGTAATAAGCATGACAGATCAATCTTCTGCAATGTTCTGGATATTTTTCCACTGGGGATAAATCTGACAAAGTAACAGCCTCCTAAGCTTTATAGTGACAGGCGGGGGGCTCTACAGCGAGGTTAAGTGGTCTGCTGGTTTAAGCTGCTACCGACAGTGGTACCTTCTCCAGACTGGCTGGCAGAAAGACCCCCTCAGGCTGGCCCCACAACAAGTCACAGGACTTGTGACCGCTGGAAGTGGTCAGACGGTTGCTCTCATTTTGGAATGTGAAGTTGATTTGAATGGTATTACCCTAATTAAGTGGCACGGTATTTTGTGATTAAACTCCAGCTGGCTTTGGCTGTTTATAATTGGTTTATTTTCATTAATAGCATGGGGAAAACCCATGATCAGCCCAAATTTACAAATTATGCCAACTGCTACCCAACTATTATCATAGTAAATATTGTACTGACTTTTTTGAGATAATAAAAATGCATACAAAATAAGATATAACAATGACGCTCAAAAAGTTTAATGTCCTTTCAAGTTTCAATAAAACACATATAGCTACATACAGCATATACAAAAATACCCCCTTATGGCCCTTTGATGCTCTCTTGTCCTTTGGCAGTAACCAAAAACATTTCTTCATTCCAACATTTAGCATTAGGATTAAGGATTTGTTTTGTTAAAATCCATTTTAGGAAATAAATAGGTCAGTTAGTCTTCTCACACTTGTGCCTGTGCATCTTCCTTTTAAGCTGCAGTGTTTTCAGCTCCGTCATGGTGGAAAATGTCCTGTAGACCCACACCGTCTAGGCCACAAAAGCACAGGTTGAGCCTGTTACAATGATTGGACAAAGATGTTGCTCTTTACTATTAAGAAATATTACTTACAACAATAATGACTGTGTTCATCAAAAGAGGAATGGAGAATACCAAAGATATGAACATGCCCTTGGAATCAAAGTACTGAAAATTAGAAAAAGACCTGAAAAACAAAAAAAACCAAACATGTAATTATTAACTGTTGTGTGTACTTTATATACACGTAGGTAGAGACATGCACATCTAATAAAAAGTTGTGATTGCGTGCTGGGCCCAAAGACAAAAATTATAGAAAAGAACGAACAGATCCACACTGCAGGAGCTCCCAATTTTTTTGATTTTATTAATAGCACCACAATGTGATGTTTCGGGGTCTGAAGAAGGGCTTGTACTTGATATACTACCTACAGTCAGTGGTGGAAGGTAACAAAGTAGAATAAGTAGAATTTTTAGGTATCTGTACCTGTAATTTTACAGTGGATACTTTTTACTTTTACTTCATTGCATCTGAGAGCAAGTATCTGTAATTTCTACTCCACTACATTTTTTAACTGGACTAAAAAGTAAGTACTTTTCATATTCAGATCCTGACTAAAATTTTTGAGTTCAAGCTTCAGCTTTGAGCAAACAAAAATAAATACACAATATTCATAAGAAAAATTAAGATATTAATTCGTTTTGCTACTGTTGACCAAAATATGTATCATTTTAATCAATATTGCTACATTTAACACTTTAACAAATTAAAAATTCTTGTGTGAAATACTTTTTACCTACATTATAATTGAATATTAAAGTACATTTTTAAACGGTTACTTAAATAGTTTTACTTCAGTAGAATTTTTCATGTGATACTTTTACTTGAGTAACTTTTTTACCTCTGTACTTTTACTTAAATCCACCACTGCCTATAGTACCTAATAATACAATTACCTCCAGTTCATGGCGGCCAACTCGTTCAAATATTCTGCACTGTACACTAAGCCGGCTGTAAGAAAATTACATATTTATCAAAAGGTTAGCACAATAAATAAAAACTCAAGAGAGTATAAAAACTCACCCATGAGCAAGAAGTGACAAATCTGTGCTTTGTAGAATCTGCATGTCACCAGAGTCACAAATAAACACACAAAATGAAAACTAACCAGCCCTATGAGCCATGGCTCCGACCATTGCACCTGCGATAACAAAAGAATACAGAATCATCAAGTAAGAAAATCTATAGAATTCCGTTGACACACGATTAACAGGGAAATAAAAGAAATAAGTGTACTTACAGACATGAGGAACGCCCATATTGATGTAATTCTTAAATTACTAAAACCATCTATTGGAATCGAGCTAATATTTTGTGCCTTTGGATCTGCCATCATATCAAACTAAGACAATCACAAATTAACGTTAGCTTAGCTGTGATGCTAATCGGTAAACAAGACAAATGCGGAAGAAACCATGTCGCATAAAAATTACGTCAGCGAAGACGCACTTATAGAAAACGAAATTTCTGTTTATTGTGTTATCAAAAGTATGATACATAGGCTCACAATACACCTGTAATTATGTGTATAATAATCACCAATTAAGAAAAAACTAAGGCAAAAAAACCCCACATAATAAAAACAGTTTATTCACCAGACAAATAACCCAAATACAAATGGGCCCTACTTGCTGAAATTTCCACCAAAACAATTCTACAATTTAATTACCATCAAAAGTACTCCTGTTATAAATTCCTCAGGGACTCTGAACTTACACTTTCAGTCTTGAATGATGCAAATTAATACAAATAATGGGCCAAACATAAAAATGGAATAGTCGGAATATTGGTACTATATATACAACACAGCAATACTGTAATGCATTGACCGCTCTCTGTTGTTGCAAGGTTATTGATGCTTGTTTTAATTGAATTGATTATAAGTTTTATGCAGATGCCTTGGTCACTCAAATACAGCACCGTGTAGAAAATATAGCATTCAGTCCAAGTTTACAGTAATCTTCAGGGCCAGTTTTGTCCTTGATGGAAATCAGGTGAAAACGTAGTAACGACTGACATAGGGGTTGAATATCCCAGAGCAAAATTGTACAAGCCAAGCATCAGACACTTCCAGGTGCACTTCAAGGCTTTCCTCACATTCTGAAAAACAAAACAAAAAAAACAAAACAGCTTTAGTTTGACTAAGCAGTGGTTTCACACAGGGTAAACATCTCTGGACACTGAATCTGTACATGGAGATCTGTTAAGCTGGAGACACAAATCATTTTAACACAATGGAAGGCTCAGGAGTTTGCTTCGGTTATAAACAAACATTAGGACTCTATTGTCTGGACTTGGAGCAAGGAGGAAATGGGCCGAGCATCTGAAGCAGATGGAAGTGGCTGGATATTTTTACACTTTTTTTCATTTTAAAAGTACTGTGTAATAAGCATTTTGTTTAAATTGATAACTAAAAACTTAATTGGGCATCCAGCTCAGCTACATTCTTGTATAAATTGTATCATTACAGGAAAAGCAAAGCAAAGCAAAATTCATGTTCATGTTGTTGCAAAGAACTCACCTTTCTCACTTTTTTGTACTTTTCCTTCTTCCTTTTCTTTTTGTCTTCTTGTACTTTATCTTGCTCCTCATCATATACTGTCAAAGGTTGATAGCTTGTTGGGAAGACGGCTAAATGCACCTCTCTGTGGCACCTAACATTGGGGGTCTCAGCGTTGTTGATCCCATTCTCCAACATTGGCTGACTGTCAGTGGAAGAAGCGTCCTCTACACTGTCTACACAATTCACATGGCGCTCATACCTTGTCCCAGATATACTGGGTCGCACTGCATTTCTTTCAAATAATTGTGAGGCAAGAGAACTGGTCTTCATCTTGTAATATCTAGTGGTAAAACAGATTTAGTCTTCTGAAAGAGGTCAGGTAGGGTGTCAACAAATGTTTTGTGCCTGAGTGGAAGTGCATTCCAGTGGACCGCCTTCTGAGGATTTGGCACAGAGCCTTTAAAGGTACAAATCCTTGCTTCTGACAAGACCACCCTTAATGGGTTTTTAGGCTTTAATCTCAGATCCTTTTAAATCAAAACAAAATCAAAATGACATTACCAAGGGCAAGAGAGATAGAAAGAATAAGATCAAAACTTGCACCAAGAAACATGCGTAAATCAAAGCCTATTTATTTTTTATATCAATGAATAATTACTTAAAATATAACTGTTACAATAACAAAATTCTTCCTGAACAACAGTGCATTAAAACTGCATTAAAACTCAAAAAAAAAAAAGCTACTGGTTTTTATGGTTGGCTGGTCCCAATGCAGCGCTCTGGCCACGGTCTGGATCTTTGAGGCGCAGGACACGAATGATTTTACTCACCGGAAGAGATCTGGGGCAAAAACAAACATAATAAATTTCACTGTCAACAGGCAATTTGTAGATAAACGCTGATGCCCTTTCCCACAGAATCTTATGTATACATTTACAAGACCTTCACTGCTCCGCAAACAGCACAGACATTTCTCAAAAGTTATGTTATCATATAAGAACTAAAACAACAATTGTTTTCTTTGGGGTGGTCCAGTTGCTTTGATAATAGAATAAAAATAAAGAATGGACTCTTACCCCATGTTCTGTGGAGTGAGGAAAATGAACTGTCGGTAAAGCTGACCGGCAGCAACCTTCAGCATCATGTCCATAGAAATCCTCCTATTCACCATGTCCTTAACAACATACATACAAATGAATACAGTAGCAAGTGGTGAGGAATGTCAAGTAAACAAAATAAATATCTTCACCATATAGACGTCAAACTCATCAAGACAGCGAAAAGGTGCCTCGGTGATGGCCCAGAGCGAGAGAACAAAGCAGACGGTGGAGAAGGAGCGCTCGCCTCCAGACAGTGAGCGCATGTCACTTAGGTCAGCCTTGTTCCCTGGACCCGGCTGAACCTACAAACACATGCACACACACAACTGCAATTTCAAACTAAAGTAAAAATCTAGCCCCTATTTGTGGCATTCAGTATTTTTATAGATTGTATTTTATGTGTAAACCCTTCATTAAGTTTTTTCCTAACTTTTCAATGCTTACCGAGATGGAGAGGGTTTCATCCTTGTGGTTGAAGGTCATGGTTCCTGTGTAGCCTCTTTGAGCCAGCATGCTATCAAAGTAGTATTTACAGCGAGCTGAAAGAAATCTGTGAAAGGAAAAGAAAAGTTTTTAAAAGTTATTAAAATTACATACTAAATTAAATAACCAACTAATGTAACTTAAACTTACCTCCTGAGCTCAGCATAAACCTGCAGTCTGGTGTTCAGAACAGTATCAAGGCTTTTGATGAAGCTGTTGAGGTTCTTCATCTGCTGTGCCATGTTTTTATAGTTCTCCAGAGCCTCATGATACTGCCTGCACAACAGTGTGTGAGATAATGGCTTCTGTTAATGGGCTAATGTTAGAGGGGGTATTAAAATTCTATGGTGTATTAATTGTATTTATTGCTAACACAGCATTTTCAAAACAATAAAAGGTAACATGGTGATCCAAATATGTTATATTGGGCAAAAACAACATAATAAATATTTAATAAGTTTCAGTTTCGTTTTTCCCCACTCCTTTTGCTCCCTGCACTAAGTCACTGCCCCTTCTATCACAACACAAACAGTGTGCTTTCCGCTAATAAAACTACTGCACATCGCATCAGGTTTGTGAAGTTATGGTATATTGTTTTGTATCTTTATGGAAAATTGCTGTGCGGGAGCATCGGTGATGTAGGCTTGTAGTTCCCGGTAAAGATCACAAGATTACATATGAAACCATTTCAGGCATGTTTTTGATGAGGGAACATGTCAGAAAGCTCCAAAAACCCCACTTTGCATAATGCCCCCTCTTTAAATGTCTATGCAATACAATAGGTCCACACCTTACAACTTCCTCGCGGTCGCCTTGTTGCTCCTGTTGAGTGCTAATCTTGACTTTGAGGCGGTTGATCTCACTGTCCAAACTGCGGGCTGTTCGGCGCACCTCCAGACGCTCTGCACAGATCTCTGAAGCTTTGGCAACTGAAGCCTGAACAGATATGGAAAAAGCTCAAATACTGTATCCATATTAAGTATAACATAATAATATCACAGGTAAATTAATAAAAACTGTATATACTTCTAGCTCGTTCTCTTTGCTGTTGAGATTATTTTCCTGAGTTTGGATGTTGTTCAGATGAGCAGCACGTTTTTCATCATAGTGTTTTTTATGACGTTTGCACTTCATCACTTCCTGATCAGTTTTACTGAGCTCATCCTATAAAATAATATATTTGATGATATGGTTTAATATAAAGAAAGTGACCAAAGATGATTATATTCATGCTCATGAATACAAAAGGTTTACTTTGACAGAGTCTGCTTCCTCAGCGATAGTGTTGATCTGGTCTTTGTGCTGCTTGTACTCCCTCTCTGCCTCATCATACAATGCCTTTAGGTCAGCCATCTGAATCTTTGCTTCTTCATACTCTGTGCGTTTGGAGTTGATTTTTGAAACAATATCCTGAAGATCTTCCTCCTGTAGAAGAAGCACAGAGTAAACATACTATATTATTTTTCTTATATTGTCAAAAGACATTTTAATAGTTGCTATAATTAAAAAAATATATATATATTTTACCAAAGGATTAAGATCTTCTGACTGGGGCTCTTCCACATTTTGCAGGTCAGTGAGCTCAAGCTGCAACTTTGTGACCTTGTTCTGTAACAAACAATGAATGCATTTGAAATTTTGAATAAAAAGAATAAAAATGAAATAGTTTGAATAAAAAAAGTTTACTTCGACATTTCTCTGCTCTGCATGTGCTCTTCTCAGCAAAGACTCGTTTTGTCTTACGTCATCATCCATCTTCCTCAACTGTCGGTTAAAACGAGACGACTGGCCAGTCTGGTTTTCCAGCTCTCTCTGCAAGTGTCTGACAAAAATAATAGGGAATTATTTATTTGCCAACATACTTTCATATGAATTTTGGTAGGCATCTCTTTTGTCTTACATACCTTATCTCCTCCTCCACATCCCCAGACAAGTAGTTGGCCCTGTGCTGTTCTGCTGCATAACTGCGGTTAGGAAAGATCTGATCACCATCTTTAGAAAAGGCCTGGGTGCAGTTTTGAGGAGGGTTTCGGCCTTGCATCACTCTTCGTGCATCTGTACGATTCTGCATACATCACCAGCGCAATGCAAATGAAAAACAAAGAACCATTTATCTTTTTTGCTTGTCAGCCCATGTCAATGTATGGCTTGAAGTTGTTACTTTTATAAGAAGAACGCTTTCGATGCCCCTTTGGTCAATAAGGCAGTTGGCTACAGCTGGGTCCTCAATCTCCAGTGCTTGAAGCACAGAGGGATACTCCGGATGATTCACACCTCTGATAAAGCAGCGATATTTCAGCTACAAACTTTAAAAATGACAGTAAAATACATTCAGTACTAGTGAATACACTTGTTCACACCTCCTCGTTGTGTCATGGACCTTAGGCAAAAAGGTGCTGGTTATAATGGTGGGCCTTCGTCCTGATGCAAACACTCGAGCCATGAGCCCTTGCAGTACTTTCTCATCGTCGTGGTTATCACATATGAAGGCCAGCAAAAGGCTTTTAAAGCACACCTCCACTGCTAAAGCATGCTCTGGGTCCTTCAGACTGACTAGAAAACCTACAAAAGAAGTGACAGAACATTTATTTAAAGTACTTTTTCTACATTAGCTGAAGTTTGGTCTGGGGAGGAGTGTACCTAAAGGTCCACGAGGAATGTGTCTGAACTGGCCTCTGTGGTGAGCCTCCTGTATGGCATTGAGAAGAGCAGGCATGTGTTCTCCAAAGCGACGCAGACGATTGGAACGACTGCTCTCCAATGTTTGAAGGTTTCGCCTGTTGGCTACCATGGACTTCGTAAGACCATCATTCTCTCGCCTGTAAGCACGTACAATGTTTTTATACTGCATTTGACACTAAAGTAATATGTATAAAAAAGTATCTTTACAGTAAATGAATTATTTGACAAGAATCAATTCATTACATGTTCAAAAATACAAAATTAAAGTCCTTGATTTAGACACCATTCATTTACATACATAACAACTTTATCACCTTTATAGTTTGTATTATTATTCTACCTCATCTTCGCTTGCTCTTCTTTGGCCCGGCTACAGGCATGCTGGTACTGATCAATCTGCTGGTCCAGAGTGGAAATTTGGTGTCTCAGGTTTTCAATTTCCATCTTGATCTGTTGTATTTGCTCCATTCTGGCCTGGCTCTCAGCTCCTGTGGTCTGACTAATGCTACACGCAAACAATAATGTTAGGAGAGTTAATATGCATGATGATGTCACAGTGTCAGTATAAGGAGGATCATACCTCAGCTTCAGATCATTTATTCTTGTTGAGAGTTGAACTTTATCCTTTTCTAGATCTCTTAGGTTTGCCCTGCATCTGTGAACAGTGAGCTAAAGAAGAAATATCAAGACTTTACAAAAATGACCACTTTTTTACATTCAGTAAGTGCATATGTCTGTGTAGTCCCTCAGTCGTCCAGGTCTGATCCATAGCAAAAGACAAAGTCTAAATCTGTCAACTGGACAAAGCATTGTAGGATTCACTCCTACAACGATTTGTCCAGTTGACAGATTTAGACTTCATCTTTTGCTATTAAGTGCATATGACACTTTTGACTGTAGTAAACATCATTGTATTCAGGATTTTACGAAAAATCTTGCTTAGTTTTCCCCAGTTTGACAATTTTGGTTTATAATTTGACTTCCTGGTTGGACATGGGCCACAGATGTGGTAACTGTTACCTGCCAACCAAATTTATTACACTGTAACTACAAAAAAAAAAAGATTTATTCACAAACATCCACTTGACTGATGTAACTAAATATTGACCACAATTACCATCAAATGAAGTAATCATTAGAAAAACATGAAACCCTGCCATGTGCACTTTAATGTTTGCACAAATGTGTGAGTATTTCTGACCTCGCTGGAATTCAGAAGAGAACTGCGTCTCTGAGCTTCGGCTTTCAGCTCAGCACATTTAGGCTGAAGCTCTTGGACTTCCAGACTGATCTTTTCTAACTGTTCTTGGGTCTGTTTGTACCTTTTCTCTGCCTCCTCAATCTTAACCTGTGCAATAATAGAAAATAACACACCCATTAGATTAGTGAGGTTTACTTTTGTAAGATCATGTAAACAACAATGGTGAATAAACGGTAACGATTGAGACATCCAGACAGATTCATTATAAATCCAAACATAAATACAGCTGCATCTCAATTTATTTGGGGATTTTATAATGATGGTGAGATTTCAGAAACCCACCTTCCATTCTTCTACTTTCTCATCATATTTCTTTGTTGACTTCTTGTCAGCCCCAAGCTTCTCTTTCAATGGTTCCAGCTCCTTCTCCATTTCCAGCACCTACCCCAAGAGAAAATCACCTTGTTTCACATACTGAAGTCCTTTGACTGGGAGTCCAGTATATTTCTCACCAAAGCCCAGGCCATTTGTTTCTGCAGCTCCTCCAGTTTGGTGTGCATTTCGTCCAGAGAAGCCAGGCTTTTGTAGCGGTCCTCTTTTTCAAGATATTTACGCTTCAAGTCCTTCAGTAACTGTCAAAAACACAAATACAACTACAAGTGCTACTTGCAGGAAATCTCTAATATCTATACAACTATTCTAATATAATACAAGACAGATGTGATGCAGGCATTTACTTCACTGTGCTGCTCAACTTTATCTTCTGTAACACTCTTTGTTGATTTGATGTGGACAAAGTCCTCTCTCATCTGCTCCAGTTGAGTAGCTTTCATGAAAAACTACACAGAAGAAAAGTTGTTTTGTTTTCCACTGTTAAAGCAAAAATAAAACCAAACACACTAAAAAATTAACCTGGTATTTGTCCCCTTCTCCTTTGGAATGAAGGAAGTATTTACTCATTTCTTGTGTGAGAATGGACACAGGGTTATTAACCTTTGAAAATCATAAAAATGTACATTTTAATGTGCCTTTACACATGAACTGTCCAAAAAAAACAACACAATGAAAAATCATTTCTAACACTACTACTACTACCACTACTACTACTACTACAACTACAACTACAACACCACGACTACACACTACTGTGTATTGACAACAGAAATCAGAATTGCTTACCTGGATATTAAAGTTATCCAAGATACATAAAAGTTCATCCTTTTTGGTGGTAACAACTTGACCTATAAAATAAAAATCTCAGTGTCTGATAAACCAGTGCTAATGTAATAATCTGCTGATATATAGTTGACATACCCGTTTTACTTTTCAATTTATAGGTTCTCAGCCCATCGTGTGATATTCTCATGTCTATTATAATTGATGAGCCATATACGTCAGGTTTAAAGGCATCTCTTCCTTTGTTACGCAGAGTAATGGACACTTCTGCAGAGCTAAAAAACAAACACACAAGCAAGTAATAAAAAAAATTAACAAAACCTTAAAAAAAAGTCCCCTTACCTTTCACCCTCCTTGACAAAGCCCTTGAGTGCCACACCTCTGTTTGTAGCTTGTGCATTTCCACCCAGGGCAACGATAAGAGCTGTTAGAATGGCACTTTTCCCACCTGACCAGGAAACACAAAAATGTAAATATGTACTTACATCTTAACATTTTAGCAAAGCACAATATAAACATATTTTCAACCTAAATCTGTTTCAACAGTGACTACAAGATGCATTTTTCTGGAACAAGTATGTGATGTGTGATTTGATTATCAGTTATTTAAGTTATTAAATAACTGATAATCAAATCAATGTATTATTATTATTATTATTATTATTAATTTTGTTCTAATTTAATGTCAAGTTTTGTACATTTTTGACACTTGACTATAACTATATGAGTACTATAAGTATATGAGTACTTTCTGTTGTAATGGAATTTGAATGTACAATTTCGTCCAGCTGTAACATTTTTAAAAAGGTGCACTGTGTAATTTTTCTGTTGGGCGGTCCACCACATGCTTGTCTCCATGGAGAGGTTATTTATTTGCCTGAGCTTTATCTTGCATACCTAAAAACCATGTATTGATATTGTGAGTGTGTCTGTGTAATCCCTCAGTCATCCAGGTCTGATGTCTTTTACTATTGTGAGTGTGCCTCTTCACAGATCTGACCTGTAACTTGGCCTGGTGGATGCTCGTCTCCAAGGAGATAAAGAGAATGAACATTGTAGGCAAAGCAATAGCATCTCCATGGAGACAAGCAGGTGGCACACCCTCCACCAGAAAAGTTGCATACAATTTACATCTACATTAAAACCAGTAGATGCGTTGAACTTACTTCCATTATTTCCAACAACAAAGTTTACATTGGAGCCAAATGCAAAGGGACCTAGGAGCGAATGGCACATGAAGTTCTTGAGGGTGATGCTCTCCACGATCCCAGCATCACTTACTACCTCACCCGCAGACAGCAGCTACACACACAGTACAACAATACACGGAGAATTCATTTGAATGCTTTCACACATCAATTTAAGATCATGTCAACAACACTGTACCGGTCCTGTCAGAAGAGGATCGTCCACTTCACTGTCGTCAACATTTTCGTCTCGCTCCTCTTCTCCCGTCGCAGGTCTGACTCGTTTACTGGGGTTGTCATTTAGCGAGCTGTTTCGTCGTTTGGACATTTTCGATTACAAGTACTCCCTCACCTTATCCAGTCAGAGAACAAAACGAACCCTGAAAAGTAAATAGACATGATGATGAAATTGTACACAGTTTAAGCTAGCAACTTTTGAATGAAAGTAACCTTAAACTGACTTAGCAACACGCTTGTATTCTGTCATTCCATAAGTAAGAATGAACATTAGCAATGCACTGGATAGTTGTGTAGCTGCACGGGCTAAACGACATGAGTAAAACGCTTGTTACTAATACCAATAGTTTGGTATCGGCCGTTAAAGTGTATCTTACCTAACTTAGCAAAAGAACACAAACCCCTGATCATTTCCGTTCGCGCCCTCCTCTTTCTTATGGGGCTGTCTTCTTCTCCTGAACATCTGCTTACTACACGCCTCCCTCCGGCATACTTAGGTATTACAAAAACACTATGGCCCTCAGGCCTCCTGGTGAATTGGCCCTTATGATCATAGGCAGGGATGTCAAACTCATTTTCACTGAGGGCCACATCAGTAAAATGGTTGCCATCAAAGGGGCAGATGTAACTGTAAGACAGTATAAATGTCACTAAATAACCAAATGTCATGTAAATTAAATGTAACTACTTTTTAACTTGTTAATAAATTGTTTTCTGCATTTATTACTTATTCAAATTACAAATATTACATGTCTGTGTGACTGCATATCTCCTGATAAACTAACATTTTTAAAAGTGTGTATCTGGTCGGGGCACACCTGCTCACAGACCTTCAGCACTGCGTCAAAAACACACCCTCTGAAAAAGACTCAGCCACAATAAAACTAGTTTCACTGCCACCTGGTTTTTGGTTGTGGCTTTTGTGGCCATATTCTGCTGTGATCACAGTTTGCCTTTTAATTCTTGGACAATCTGTTGTTTCTTGAAGGCTAACTTTTGCATACTTAGTTCCATGTTTGTCAAAATGCCGACATAGATTGTACACTTTGACAACCGCCGCCGCCTCATAACACAAAAAACATACAGGTTTTTCTTCTTGAAGCACAAACTTGTATTCAACTTCACAACATTCTTGGAACTGCCTTCCATGCCTACAATTTTCCTCTTCCTGGACATTTTGGGATCATTTTTTGCAAATATTTCTCAATGCCACTTGTTGGGAAAATCTCATTAGTTTATGGTCAATGACCAATGAGTCATACCTTTTAATTTACCTTCTTGCGGGTCACATAAAATGACGTGGCGGGCCACATTTGGCCCGCGGGCCTTGAGTTTGACACACATGATCATAGGCATAACAATTTACAAAATAAGTAAATAAATAAATAAATAAATAAATAAAAAATAAAGACTTATTAACCTATTAATATGCTAAACCTTTTTAAAGGTACCTTTGCTCTGTCAAAGTTGTGTTAAAAGCATCTATTTGAATGACCAACTGTGCGGACCCCTGGTCTGGGGCCCCTGCTTCCATCATTTTTCAACATATGACTGTCTATCAGAAATATGTTAAAATATGCTTATAGCGTTAAATTCTTTGGTTGACATTCAAGTATCACAAAAATAGTTTCTTCTGTTCTTTTTTATTCGAAACAATGGTATGGGTGTTCAAGACAGGCTAGAGATAATCATTTTTACTATACATTTTAAACAGATGCTTTAATTTTGCATATGTATAGATTATATAGATATAATTGCTTATTAATTGACACAATGTACCAAATACGAAATGGTAAACAAAATTAAACATTTTTTCTTTGTGTCGCTTCCAAAGCCAGAAACTTGTTGAGTTTGAATTCAAAGTCTATGGGTTGTGCACTCAGAGGCTTGTAATCGCCTCGCATGGTTGAAATCAGATAGGGAATAAGGGCACAATCCTCTTCAAACAAAGCCAGCTTCTTCTTGTACTTCTGACAAACATAGTCTGTGCTCTGAGGGTTGAACGCTACAACACAAAATGAAGCATGTTTCAAGGTTCAAGGTTGTTTTAATCAGTTCAACAGCCTTACTTTGTTTACCTTTCAGATAGTAGGCCACATATAGGAGAGAAGACGTTTGTACATTAAGAAATGGATACTTCGGTTTAAGACACCCTACAGCAGTCACAGCCTTGATGACTGATACACTAACCCCCTGCAAGTGTTACAAAAACTTTTCTATTAAAATGACCTACATGTGATAGCGACCTTTATATGCCAGGGACAAATTACCTGTTCCAAATAGCCCAAATTTGGAAAGGAGCTGAGAGGGACAGGTTCACAGAGAGGAGGAATTTTCTCAGGAAGCCTCTGGTCCCAGTACATTTCAGGAGTCCTTCAGTAAAAATAGGACAATGTCAACTCAAGTAACAAACATATAAAATATAAAGTTTACAGAAATAGTCACCTTAAAAACTTCGCCTGTTTCTGCTCAGTCTCAAAGACATAGATCCGTTCACGATATTCAACGGCATATTCCATGTTTCCATGAACTAAAGCTTCATACCTGTAAATATTTATATAGTGTAAAGAACATTTTATGTTTTAAATGAAGATGAAATAGTACCTTTGCTTTCCATCACGATAGGTGACAGGACAGAAACCCCTCAACTCTACTTGTTGTGGGAACTTGTTTTTCACTTGTATCCCATTAAGTTTTTTTGGCAGAAGGTGTGAAGGTGGGAGTGTGTGAGGACTGTCTGCAGCTGCAAACTGCTCTGGAGTTTCTAGGAAAAACTTAGGAAACAAAAAATAGAATCAACTCATTGTTATTATTTGCAATAGTTATCTTTTTAACAGTGAACTGGGGACACTAACTTCCAAATGCTTTTCTCCACACATGATGTAGTAGTAACCCCTGTATTCAGCAGCATCATGAGTCAAATCTGGAGTTTCAGAGCACTCCACAAGGTGGCTCTCTAGGACCAGACAAACCGGACAGTAATATCCAAACCTCCCTATCTGATACTGCAGCTCATTTGGGGTAATGCACATCCTATTTATGCTGGCGGCTTGCCCTGGGAAATAAAACATTTGGGTGTCACTGAAAGTAAAAATCATAACCTCAGATTTGAGCCTTACCACTGTGTGTCCTTTGCAGGTAGTTGTGAATATTTTTCACACTTTTGCTAACTTCCTTTAAAATGTTTTTCCAGATCCACCACTTGCTCTTCATCCCATCCAATTGTATCCAGTTTTTGCGTTGTTGCTGGAAGTATTTTCTAACAAACTCGGCTTCTTGTTTGAAACAGGAGTTACGGATGTGGAGGATCTCGGCACTGTTGTGCATCACATATGGTTTAGGCTTCATCTTGTCTGTTAGGCCTCTTTTCAAAACTTCCAATGTGTCTAACTTAAGCTCTGCAACAACCATAGGAATGATGTTCCGAGATTCCATTAGCTGTGCTTGCTTAATGGTCATTGGGAATCCATCCAAGACATACCTACAAACATGTATGATATATAGTATGATGGTCTCACTAAATACATTTGTGAGGATCAAAGTATATTCTTACCCCTGAACATTGTAGACTGAGCACATTAGCACAGTTTCTAAAGCTTGAATGGCCAGTTCATCAGGTACAACCTGGCCCTGGTTGAGATGATTTTTTATTTGGACACCAAGGTCTGTGTGTTCATGTGTCTCCAGCATCATGCGAAGGGCACAGCCAATTGAAAGTCTAGCCAAACCATACTTTTTGGCAAACATCTCTGCAACTGATAAAACAAACCACAAAAAAATAACCATATGTAAGCATTTGATGAGTAAACACTTCAGAACGTACCTGTAGTTTTACCGGATTTTGGAGTTCCAATGACAGCTAATCTAATGGGAAGAGATGGGGTGGGCTTGGGCTGGCGTATGTATTTCAAAGGGTTCAGCATAAATGTGTTGCGGTTCTCTTTAGATTCAAAGAAGTAGATAAAATGGTTGAAGATCAATGGATATGAATGATCAAAAGGCCATAGCTGTGGATGTATTATGTCTCTTTCGTTATATAGCTGCAGAAAAAAGATATGTAATTGTAAATGCATAGTTTAGTTTAGTTTTTTATTTATCTTATATATTTTAATATCCACCTGAACTGGATCCCAAAAGCCAAATGCACTGTAATATTTGTAGGAGGAATAAAGCAGTTTGTGGGCTTGGGGACATGTAATTGGTTGGCATTTTTGAAAGAGTGACTCTCTATTGGTTAGAAGTGGCTGTACATTATTGAGTAGCTGATGCCTCACTCTTTTGGGCTTGCCTCCAGCATTAACAGAAATTGTTGGTATATTTTGCTCACTTAGCAGTTCCTGTGGTAATAAAAAAATAACTATTAGAATCAAAATATTAAAGTAATATTAAACGCAGGTTAATATTGACTGCGTAGTACCATCATAACACTAATGTTGTTTTCATCTTTTGCAAATCGTCTGGCTATGTCCATCTGCAGGCGTTCAGTGGCCACTTCCTCTGTCTCTTCATTGTCCAAGTCATCGGCGTGCTCCTCTGGAGGGAACTCCTCCTCTAGCATAGCCTCAGTATCTTCCTCTAGATTCTTTTCATCTTCGTCCTCATCCTCATCATCATCTTCACTATGACCTTTCACCTGCAGACCAGTGTCAATGATAGCAAGTTTTCATAAAATAAGTTTCATCAATATGAATTGTACCTTTGTATTAGCCAGCATCTCTGCCATTAATTCAGCCCTTCTTGCAGCAATGCTCTCTTCCTGTGTGTACAAAATATAATAACTAGTTTTTTAATTACCAAAATCTTTTACCAAATAATTTTGAAAAACATACACGATTTTTCTGACGAAGTTCCCGCAGTAGATTCACTTGAGCTTGCCGATGGCTGCATTGCGCCCGCCAGTTCTCAAGGTATTTTGGCAACAGACGGACTTGTATTTCACCGACATCCACTCCCAATGCAACCACAACATCAGGGAAGAGCTGCTGCTGTGCAAGGTAATCCACCTCTTCAGTATTAGAAGGAAAACCCTCCAAAATAAACCCTGTAGACCTTTGTCACATATGACAATAGATGGGAGAAAAAGTGACCTGATTTTATTCCAGGCGTGCAAAGTATATGAAACTACAGTGTAACAAGAAAAAAAAAAATGAAACTACGGTATAACAGTTGATACTTACATGTATGGCTCCTGTTTCCAATAAGGGATGAGAACCATATCCAGTATATCTGGACTAAGTGGTTCTCCGTCAGACAGGTAAGCTACAATTTGCTTTTCATCATCTGTCAATTCCACTTCCTCCTGTTCAAATTAATAAGAAACAGAATATATAACCTGTCTTTGTTGTAAAATACTGTATACAGAGAGGTGTATGAGCAATTTGCCATTGCCTCTTGTATGTGGTCAGCATCTACTTATGTATGTGGTCAGCATCTATCCACCTCTCCCATGGCTTCTTTGATCAGAGCATCCAAGTCTTCAGCTGGCTCTTCAGAAGTCTCCTCTTCATCAGAGTAGGTCACTGCCTTTTTGGTCTTTTCCATGATGAGCATCTGCAGTATCTCCCTAAATTCAATGTAAAACAGGCCAAGCTGCTGGGCCAACCACTTCCCATTAGTGGTCTTCCCTGATCCTCGAGTGCCAAGCATGAGGACCCTTAAAGCTGGAGGCTAAGCAGAAAAATATGTATACTGTATTTAAATAGTATGTTAAAATGTAATATGATTGACATGATCCTCTGTTATTATTACCTCCAGTAGATCAGTCTGTGCCACATACTGCTCAGGATTTTCAATGAAAAGGTCCCTAGCCTCAGGACTGGAAAAGTAATAGATTCTCTCCTTGAACTTTGCTGCGTTTTCATCGTTACAGGGGACAAGGACATTGTTGTTTTTCAAAGCCACAGGACAAAAGTGATAAGTGTCACCAAATAATCTTGTGACTGAAATCTTCTCCTGAAAAATACAATTAGAAATGAATGTTTCAAAAACATATTAACGGCAACAACCCACAATATCACTACATCAATCAATACCAAGTAAAAGCAGATATGTATGTGTAGTAAATTAATTCAAGTATGTTCATATATAGTAATACACAGGATCTTATTTTTTGACTATGCCTATTGAGGGACAGGAGTCAGATTAAATACCTTTACCAGAATTAAAATCATAGTATCAACAAAAACATTACACATTTGCGGCACATGAATGCTTACAAATACAAAACAGCTTACTTCATCCTCCTCCTCTGCCTCCTCTTCATCGTCACCTTCCTCTTCTCTCTGCAATTCAGCCATGTCCTCCGCTTCTTCTTCCAGGTCTGCCCCTGTCAGCTCACTGGCCACATATCTGAAAGGTTCTGATAGAAGACATGACAAATTTGTATTGTTGTTTTGCCATAAACACCATAAACAAACTACATTTGTTTAAAGATAAAAGATTTAACTAACTTTCCATCTCAGAGACCACCTCCTCAAGTAGTTGTCCGGGTTTCTTTCCACTTAATTCCAGAATTGAGTAGGTGACATTTGAAATAACCTGCATTTGATTCCACTCATGCATAAATTGTTTAAGATACTTTTTGTGCACATTCATCTCAGGGCCGTCTGGATAACCAAGCTCCCAATGATCAGGGAGTTCGACTGGAGAAACACACACAAGTCTCTGCTTTCAAAAACACGTTGAAATATATGATAAAGAGTTAACTTAAGTCATCTTTACCTTCTTTTGTTTCTGATGGAATAGAGGTGTTGATTTCGTTTAGAGGAGAACTGTCTAAAAAGTATATAGTCAATAGCAAGGTTATAAGGTATAATCAGAAATATTAATCATTATTAGAATTTAAAATGTCTTACCATGCTGATGCTCCTCTGTCCTCTGTATAGTTTCAGAACTGTCAACAATGGGCTGCTGAGAGATTTCTGAGGACACACGATTTACAATCAACAAACAACAAAAATACTAACACTAAACTATGCTAACTAACTAAATTCACACCTTCGTCCAGTCTTTCTAGAGGCACTGAGCTTTCTGACAGTTCAAGTTTTTCTAAAAAAAAAAAAAAATAAATAAATAAATGCACCAACATCATAAACCCTTTAATACATTAATAACTAAATGATATACTGCACAGCTCACCTTCTGCTTTTGTATGGGCTGCAGAATGGTCAGACTCCAATTGCTCAGGCACCTCTATAAAAAGTAAAAAAAAGATTACACCTTGTGTTAATTTCCAAGCAGTTAAGCAATTAAATATCACACCTTCTTCTTCAATTATTTCTGAAAGTGTGTCTTGGCCTGCTTCAGATTGCTTCAGCAGTTCTGTAAAAGAAATCCCATCATTATCAGTAGGCGCTTATACGTTTCCATAACAAAACACACATCATACACCACAAATTATCATACCTTTTAGCTGGTTATTTACTTCTTGTGGTTCAGAGCTGTCTATGTCTGCCATCACCGGATTTTCTATACAAAAGATGCAAAAGTCATCAATACAAAAATATTAAAATATTCTTAAAACATGACTAACATACCCTCAGTTTCTTCTTTCTCATCAACAGACAATATTTCTGCAGCTTTGGCTTTTTCCTCTTCCTGTATTTTTTGTCTTCTAAAATGGAGAACATCAACAGTAAAGGTAAATAAAATAGAAACATATATCTACAAAATACTTACGCCTCTTTTTCCTTCTCCAGATGTTCTTTCTGTAGTCTAGTCTTTATAGCTTCATCCACACTGTCCTTATTCTTCTCATATAGTCTTTTCAGTACTACTCAATACACCAATTAATGTTTTAATAAGAGATACTACAGCTTAAAATATTCTATGAGGCAGAGTTACATACACAGGTTTTCTTCGCCATCTTCAAGACAAAACACGACATCAGGCAAGATTCCAGCCTGATGTAGGGCCTCCATTTCTGAGATATTTCTAGGAAAGTTGTCCAGTCCCCAGCCACTCGGAACATCTGCACCAGTGTTCATCTGCTCTATCTGAAAACAAAACTTTATTAGCAGCCTTTTCAAGTGTATTTGTAAGTGCTACACGCACACGCACGCACACACACACACACACACACACACACACACACACACACACACACACACACACACACACACACACACACATACATACATACCTCCCTTATACGTTTCTCCAGTACCAGTATGTACTTGTCAAGTTGTGATAAAGTGGCCTGTTTGGCTTCTTCAAGGGCTGCATGCACCAATGCCTGTACTTCTGGGTGATCATCTGTCACTGAAAATATTGCAGCACCTCAGCATAATATTTATTACACACCAATCATGCATACAAATCCATATGTGGTAATAATAGTTTGGCCATGCATACTCTGCCTATGCTCTAAGTTTTTGGTGTATAGCTGATGTATGTAGTAGTACCTTGAATATGTTGGGCTTCATCTGTAGGACAAAAACACAATCAATATAGTCAACTACAGTTCTAATAATTTTGGGGAAAATCTTATTTAATCATTTAAAAGCATAGGTTACATTTGCCTGTACCTTCCCCATCATCTGAAGACAGCATGGCCTGTATTTTTTCAGTAGCTGAAACTATAGTCTCCTGTTTGATTCTTTCCAGCCTCTCTTGTTCAGTTTGTTGGAGCGATGTTTGTACTAATATGTCCACATCTAACACCTGTGCATTATAATGTTGGGCCACAAGATTACACAGTGTGCTCTTCCCTGATAGAGAGGGGCCAATGATGCAAACTCGGCACGGAGGTCTTGGCATTGGAGGAACTAAATATCTTCTGGGATTCACAATGAACTTCTCATAGGCCTCTGCATTGGAAAGAATGTACATTTTGTCCTGAAAACTGCACAATAAAAGTTTCAGTTAATTTTAAACAGACCAATTCTCTCTCTGAAGTATCATTTTAATACATGAAGCAGAAATATTACTGCTGTATAATGAGCCATGTATGACTCGATAGTCTAATTAGATGCCCTTGGTTCACATACAGGTATATTTCTTAATTTAAACAAGATTGTGCATTGATTTTTTTATTTTATTTTATGGTACACTAATAAATTCTTATCTTATACGTAAAAAGTGTCCAAATTATTATTAGACTGCACAATGACACTCACCCCACACAAAAATCAGGTATACCAGGGACAATCTTGCCCTCTTTGAGAGCTACAGGACAGGTTCCTCCCCAGCGACTCCTTCTCCATCTGAAACCCGGGGCCACAACTTTTGAGGATGACATCGTTCTCATAAGGTCTTCCTGTGTGTGAAAATTTTAATTTACAGGATACAGGTTTTATAAAAAGTTCATTCATTAAATTGAATCTAAAAGTAAAACCGTATCAGTGTCCTCTGGCAGATTATCATCTTCATTGCTGAGAAGAACAGGAAGTGATGCATGGTGAATGGCCATACCTCCAAGTCGAGACATTACATACTAGAAAACAGACAATTTTCAGAAATGCATTTAGTTTTCTTCTTTTCTTGTGGAAAACAACCGAATACCAGACTTATTGTCTCCTGCTGTACAGGGATTTGCATTCCAATATTACATATTGGAATGCAAAGACATAATTTATGCAGACATGGAAGAGGTATAGTTGTGTCCTCATTTGGATGAAAAATGGATTATGTGATTACGTTTCTTACCAAGTGCAGATCATCAGGTTTGTCATTTCCATCCAGCTCCAGCAGGTTTATAGGATTGTGCTGAGAGATATAGTCCTGACAAGGTTAAGTTATTTTAGTCCAGCTTTATTAAAAAAAATAAATAAAAAAAGGTATAGATATTTATTTGTAATTATTGTGTACCTCTAAAGGTTTAAGCATAATTTCTTTGTAGGTGTTAATTCTATGGTCCATGTTGTCTTTTAGGTATTCTGGTCTCCACACCATCTGATCGATCATCTCTTTTTTAATCTCTTCTTCCACCATCTAAATAAAAGAATATGAGTCAGTTAAAGTGTTTTGGGGTTTTTTCGGCCAGACCTCATTTTTTTTCGGCCAGACCTCCTCTTCTTCCTCTTCATCTTCAGTAGTGCTTTCTTTTTCCTTCTTTGAGGTGGAGACAACATCACGCATCCACTCACTCCTTCGGTAAAACTGGCCTGTCTCTGGGTACTGCCTCAGACCTGAAAGCCTCTCGGCCAAATCATTGTCAAAACACTATTGAGAACAAGACAGAAATATTAGAATTTTTATTTGAGACAGTATACAAACATAAATAATAGTAAAATAAAATGCAATAAAATGCAATAAAGGAACTTTACCTTAATGTTTATGATGAAATCAGGAGTTAATTTAAGGTTTTTTAATAATTCAATCTGTTCTTTAATCTTCAAACAGCGCTCAGACATGAATGGCAAACAACTCAAAACATAACCTGTAACATAAAATGATCAGTAAAACATAAATACAAAATATTAATAATAATCAAAATAACAAATTGGGATTGGGGAGATTGGGGATTGGGAGACTCGTTGACTTGATTTACCATAGTGCTCTACTTCAGGTGAGTTCAGTTTTTCAAGAATTAGCTGGAGCACAATTTCTTCAGGTATACTTTGTCCATGATATAGGATATCCAAGAGCTAAAATAAATGTATCAAAAGCATTGTTAACATTAAAGAAAAAGAAAAGACTTGAATGGAAAAAAAAATAACTCATACCTCTAAACCTGGTTTTGTTTTATGTGTGATGTGAGTTTTGAGGATATCAGTGTCTGAAATGTAAAAACACTACAATTTACAATTTCAAAGACCTAGTTAATGCAAAAGTATAATATAATATATTAACTAACCATCTACCAGGATGCATTTCCAGGAATCTGCAATTTTCCTTGCCAAAGTTGATTTGCCAACACCCTGACAAACAGATGTATTTATATTAAACATATAATAAATATTTGCTCCCAAGATTAATTACACATGTGTAGCAGACTAGGCTAAAGAATGGGACGTTTACCTACCGGTCTACCCACTATGAGAAAGCAAGGTGGTTTAGCAAGTAGATTTTCTCTTTCTGCTTCATCTTCAATAAAAATATCTGCCAGGGTGTCTAAGATACAAACATACACAGTTACCCCAATACCTTTTACAAATAAGGAAACAATTATAATATTAGTAATCGATGTATAAGTGTCTAACACATAGACTGTATAATAGAATTATATATATGAATAATAGAATTACTATTATTCTATTCTACTTAGTAATATTATAAGTCTATGGTTTAACAACGTTAGCTATGGCTTGCAATGTCATTGGTCATTTGAAATTGTTAATTAGCTAGCGAGGTAATTTGACTTACCGCGTTCGGGCATGTTTAAGGACAGGATATGAAAATAATGAAACCTATGGTTTTGTTAATAGTTACAGTTATTTTTGGCTACGGTTAGTGACGCTCCCCCTAACAACACTTGACCCATTTTACCGAGTTAAAAAAACATGGTAACCATGACAACAAGCAAACATTAGAAACATTTTTGTGTGTGTGTGCGTGTGTGTGTGTGTGTGTGTGTTATTTTATGCTTTTTTAATAACTACAATAACTTAGTTAACGCGACATCTAGTAAATCTCCATAAAACTCTGCTAATTTTAGTGACTTTTTGACTGTGTGAGCCACCGTACCGAACATAACTCCGCTGTCAGTGGCCCGTCACCTGACTACCACAACAAACGCTTACTAAATCGGGGTCTATGCTTGCCCGCTAATAATGCTTCTGCAACAATTAAATACGTCAGATTAATCAGTTATATTACGTTGAGTTGTGACCAAATGAAGACGAGCATATCAACACGGGTTGATTGATAAAACGAGTAAGTCGATAAACTAGCATGATAGCTAGGTCATGTGATGTGGAAGATTTCTTTCTGTTTAATATAATTCAAATCCCTGTTATAGCTCTTGTGTTGCTTGCGGGTTGTGAGGCTACCGGCATAAAAGAAGCAAAATGCCCCAGTCAGCGGCTATCATCAGTGGTATTCAACGAATGGTTCTGTATGAAACAAGAGCGGTGAGTCTGTCTATCATAATCATGTGATCTCATTGCATTGGAGATATCTCTGCTGCTATATTTGCCTTTAGTAAACACTAAGTATTATACACTATTATGCACTTATGCACAATCAAACCCATATGATAAGGTAATATTAGAGCATTTTTTAAATTATAATTTTCAATAGAAAGTCACTAGATGGCACTATAACAAAGATATATGTTTTCTTAACTTGTGCACAAACGTTGGAATTATACTGGGACAACGAGGGCATAAAAAAGCGCACGCCCTCCTCTCCTGGGCAGATAGCTAACCTTAAAGGAGTTTTAGAAAAGGTCATAATTCCCCCAATTCTCATCTGGTATGATGTGCTTGAATAGGCTGTGCTCCTGTTCTAGAATGTGAGATCATTTCAGTTATAGGGCGCATTTTTATTTATTTATTTATTTATTTAAGATCTCTATACTCATAATCCACAAATACCCGAACCATATCATTATTTTTTAGGGGTTGGTACCACAAACTTGCCATATTAATATTGCGGCTTAAAGTAATTTCAAATTACAACAAACCTGTCTTCACTTTCTGAAGCAATTGTGAAAAAAATCATTTCACTTTTGTTTATTTATACTGACAGACGACACAGTCAGCAGCAAATTCTACCATAGATTTCTGATCTGTCCTCCAGCTCTGTTTTAAGGTATAGTTGTTGAATGTTGTGATGTGAATCCAACATACTGCACTGTAAAATAAGGCTGCAAGCTTAATCTCAATTGTATCTCAATTGTATCTAAATTTGCGATCTTAATGGTAGCAACAGACAAATTGAAAATACATACTAAATAACATAATTCATTTTTTTTCTCTGCAACATCAAAATGTCTCATCTTATTAAAAGCTTTAAACCAGAATCTCACTATTGAGACACAAATTGCAAATCAAATCGCAATGCCTGTCAGAAAAAACACAATTAGACATTTGTCCTAAATAGTACAGCCCTATTATAGAATGTGACACAAGACTTTCACACCGTTTGCCTGACTTCAACAACCATGTTTATGTCCCTTACATTTCTTTAAATTTCTCTAGGTTTTCAGTAAAATTCTGAGCACAGAGGCCAAAGTAGAGCCAGTTGATAAACATAAAACATAAAATGCATTCAGAAAAACAAAAATTACAGAAAGTGTCCTGTATAAATAGCCTTTATATTTTGTCCTACCTGACAGCCAGAAAACTTGATAGACAGTGGAAAATGGGAACATTCCGTATTCCTGTTCTAAACCATTTTATTCTGTTCTACACAACTTCTGAAGATTGTTCTTTTGTGTTGTAATGCTCGTTCCTTTTAAAAATAATAGTGGGAGGAACATAATTTATTTTATTGAATATTTCAGAGGTATTTTCTGGTGGGAAGCAATCAAGCGCAGACAAGGCACCGAGTCTTGAAAATAGACCGTACTGAACCCAAGGACCTGGTCATAATTGATGATAAGGTGAGACTGGAGTTTCCATCAGAGCTGCTACAGTGCTAATGTATATGCTTATGTAATACACTAGAGAAATGCCCGGAGTAAATTGTACAGTCAGTTACTCTAACTGCCCCAAGAGTATTGCTGATCACATTTACATGGTATTTTGCCTTGGTACTCATTACCAAGATCAATGAGTTTCAGTTTAGCGACCTGGTTGGAGTTGAAGGTGATATTATATTTGTGGTTTAAAAATTAATCATATTTTTTAATCTCTTATTTAGCATGTTTATAGCCAGCAAGAGGTACGCGAGTTGTTGGGAAGGCTGGACCTGGGGAATCGCACTAAGATCTCACAGAAGGGTTCTTCAGGCCTGTCCAGGGCTGTCTCTGCATATGGTATTGTAGGTGAGCATAATCTTAATTCCTTAATCTTAATTAGTTTTTGGTGAAATAATTTTTATGTGTTGCTTGAATTTATTTACAAACAATGCTTTTACAGATTTGTTTTTGGACATTATGCTAGATGTTTTTTTTCTTTAAAAAAATCAAGTTGCAATATTTCATTCATACTTTTAGAATAAAATGACATTGGCTTAGATAAGATTCAAATGGGACGGTCGCATTGACACAGACATTTTGATGTGAGTTTGTCTGCGTAAATTAAGGAAATCAAATTTTCCAGGTGCTCAGTGCCTCCTACATTCACAAACAGCTATTAACGATGTCAGTGGGTCATATGTTCCTAAAGAGTGCAGTCTGCTCTGAGAGCACCACTCCGACTGATACCTCTTATATTACACCTTGTAATGATTGTCATTATCTTAAGTATATTCTTATCCACCTTCATGCGCACGGGCTCAGACTTTGTCAGGCTGACCCCTTCTCTGACAGGTAGAACTTTTTTATCAATGAATGACGCTGTTTGGAAGCAACATGAATATAATTGGATCATAAATGGAGTTTGAACACTGCTTGTTTATCCTTCAGTCTAGACACCCTATACTAAGTTCATACCCTGGTCATCTACACGTTTGTACACATTTATTGTCATCACTTTCTTATTCCATCCATCCATCCATCTTCTTCCGC
>JACM01025867.1:0-14922 GCA_000787095.1 Periophthalmodon schlosseri | reverse complement strand
ACTGAATAAAGGAGAAGCTAGTGAAACAATTCACTGCATAAATTGTCTTTTTTTTTTTGCCAAAGCCTTTACATTGTACCTACCAATTCCAAATTGTGACTGAAGTATGGGAATTGTGGGTAAAGGAAGTAAAAATAAGATAAGAGAACCTTTATTTGTCCCACAATGGGAAAATTCCAGTGTTGCAATGCACACTTTAAGAACAGCAAAAGAACAGAAATAGCCACTCAAAAATCAAGATTAATAAATATTAGAAAATAGATCAAATTTAACAACACTGTGCAAGTGTAATAAAATAAAGAAAGTCTGTGTCTTGCCCAGTGACATAACAATACGAGCTTGAGCTTGAGTTTTAGTTTCAACCCATTTGCTTTGAACTGTGAATAGTTAGATAAAAGTGTCATTTGCAAGTCTTACATTTGATTCCAAAGCCTTTACATTGTACCTACCAATTCCAAACTGTGAGTGAAGCATGGGAATTGTGGGTAAAGTAAGTAAAGATAAGACAACATAACCTTTATTTGTCCCACAATGGGGAAATTTCAGTGTTGCAACGTACAGTAAGAACTGAGAATAGAAATAGGTACTCACAAATCTAGATAAATAAATATTAGAAAATAGAATTAAATTTAATTAAATAAAGTAGTTAAGTAAGTAAGTGTCTTGCCCAGTGACACAACAATATGTGCTGGGCAAGAGTTTTACAGCCAACCTATATACAGCCTTTGCTTTTTCCTAAAATATTGCTTCATAAATTTAATGATTTTTGCAAAAAAATAAAATAAATCAGCAACTAATTTATCTAGACCAAATAAATTCTGAATAATATATGAAAAATTTGCATTTCAAGTCTTTTGAATTGAATTGAATTGATTCAAAGCCTTTATATTTTACCTAAACCTTTCTCTCACTGCTTTATTCCTCCCTAACACTCCACACCACTCTTCCAACATAAAACAAAAACACATATTTTGATTAATTGCCATATCTTAAATCTCTCTTCTTTGTCCTTTTCATCCCCGTTTTTCCCTAGCCTGACCTCTCCAGTCTCAGACACAAAAGCAAGAGAACGAGGAAGAGGAGGAGGAGGAGGAGGAAGCACAAAATGAAGGATGGAGGGAGGTGACAGGTAAACAAATTCGGTGTCATCCGCCGCTGCTGTCTTCACTGTGCCACTTGGCATTTTAATGGAAGCGAATGTGATGTAACATAAAATGGTAAGTACGCCAGCGGGCCCCGTAGCAGAGGGGAAAAACTTAACTCCTCAGACCTATGCATTAAACATATTGTAGAATAGAGTCCAACATTTATCACTGTCATTCCTAGAGAGTTTGTGTAAATTTAAATGCGCTCAAGCGTGCTGATTCCCACCCCCCGTTCTCCTCTCTACAATGTATGCGTACAATGCCACCCCAAAGCCCATTTTCCTCAAATCCCTCTCATTGTTCTGCACGACCATACCACCAAACAGCTATTCATCTTTGGGGAATATGCCGTACAGAATGTCTTTGTATGTAAGGGCCTTTTCACCGCCACCGCCGCGCACGCATTCACATTGTAAAACGTGTCCACCTATTTTTCATGATTTAATGGGGAAAAAAGAAGAGAATATAGATCCCAGGTTCTATATTTGGTTCCATGTGAGATTGTGGGATTTGGATGAGCGAGCGCGTTTTTGTGTAAGGAGAGTTTAGGATTTGGTTGGTTAATAGAAATACAAGCACAATGCTGGTCAAATGGTATTTTTACAAAACATGCAAATCCTGCTCCTGAACTAAAGCGATAGATTTTTTATAGGTCGAAATGGTAAAACTCAAGTATGGCAATAGATTTTTACTGCTCAAAACCGTAAAGCACAGACACAATATTTGGATGTACTTAACTACTCTTCTTAAAAATATCCTAGCCTAGCTTTAGCTTATATGAATTACCTAAACAAGTTACATCGAGAAAGCTAACTAGCATAGCACAGATGCCTAATTAAAAACAATATATACAATTTCCAAATGCTAGTAATTCAAAGAGGAAATATTCAGACCCTGATAGAAAGTTGCTCAGTACATATTAATTACCAATATGTGTGATTACATGCTATACTGATACAATTCGCTCATCAAAATTGTCATTACATTTATATATTAAGTGTTACATTCAAAACTGCTTTACAAAATTAGGGATAAAAGAAGAGAATATAGATCCCAGGTTTTATATTTGGTTCCATATGAGATTGTGGGATTTGGATGAGCGAGCGCGTTTTTGTGTAAGGAAAGGCTCGTTTTGGATTTGGTTGGTTAATAGAAATACAAGCACATTGCTGGACAAATGGTTTATTCTTACAAAATTGCAAAACCTGGAAGTAAAGCAATAGGTACATTTCAAAACAATAAAACACAAGTATTACAATAGATTTTTACTGTTCAAAACCGTAAAAAAAGTCTTTGAATGTAATGTGAACTAGCATAACCAGCTAGCATTAAAAAAATGAGTCAACACAATGAAAATTTACCAAATCATAGTTCAAAAAGTTAATATTTAGAGCATGAGAGAATGTTCCATGTTACTTTAAAACAGATGATGTGTGATTATGAACTATACTAAAAAGTTGCTAATCAAAATAGCCGTTTTTAGTTTTGTATAATATAAAACTTTTACAAAACTAGGTACAAAATATACATATACATAACGTAAGTACTACTAATTTTCAGTATGCTTACAATGACATACAAATATACTTTTTTTTTTTTTTATTAATAAGAACAGAAAGAACAAAATAGAACAATGACATCTCATATTAGAATTAAATTATGCCACCCCATTTCAATTTCTGATTCGGCCCCTATATAAAATACATTGAACCCTGTAGTCAATTAAATACAAGTGGATTATTGGCGACGAGCACTTTTCCAGAATGGTGATCCAGGATAAAAAGCCACAGTAATGAGTTAAAGTGTGGAACATAGAGGGACAGCCGTGCATGGCCACAGCCCCTGACACTTTAAACATTAAAACAAATGACCTAACCTTTACAAGTCGCGGTGCCAATAAGAGGAACAGAGACACATCAGAACGGTTATTATTCACTACGGGGGTATACATAATAATGATGTCATCAATAATCGACGATGTATAGTTTTAAAGTTTAAGTCTTTTGTTGAAATTTTCTGTTCATTTCCGAGGGTGAAAGGGTTAGGATTCTACGAGAGCTGGAAAGTACACTCTTCAAAATGGTTGGTTAAGATGATATTGTTTGCAGATTGTGGGATGTGGGGGGAGGAGCCATTGTTCATGTCTCATTTATTTGGTGTTTTCGTAATGCACCAGTGTTGAATTTTTGCAATTACCTTCAAAAGTAAGTACTATAGGCAGTCTATTAGTCAACATATATTGGTGGGCTTCAAAACAAAAGCCGTCGTACAAATTTTAACTCAATCTTTTATTTCACTTAAAGCAACACCATGTAACTTTCTGGAGGTCGCACATCACCTGCTTAATTTCATGGCAGCTGAAAGCTAGAACCATACTTCAGATCATTCCTCATGGACATCCCTAAGTTTTAAGCCATACTGTGGAATATTATAGCCATCCATGGAGATAAGTTGATTTTTTTTTTAGCTAGGAAGTTACACAGTGAGGCTTTAAACTACACTAGTCTTATGACACAATTTAGTATAACATCTTAAAGTCAAAGTCAAATTAAAAAGTAAAATCAAGTCAAATTATCAAGACCTAACTAAATAAATCTAAACTAGTCAACTCGTATTTCTTCATTTAAGTGATTTCAACTGCTTTTTTACAGTGCGGAGAAGAAAAAATGTACCAAATATGACGTAACGATAGAGGTGCATGAACGTGATTAGCATGTGTTTGCCTGTAACCAGGAGACAACTCAAATGTCTCGTAGACTGTGTGACAATCGCCTGAATCCTCCACAGGTCTACACACTGATACAGTGACACTTGATTTCAAAGTGATGGGAGCCAGTGCAAAAAACCTGTAAATGTGGAGAAGACATGACATCTGATACTTATCGCGTGGAGAAAGAACCGATACTCAGATACTAGTCAAAACTAAAATATCGAAACTAGATGCTTTTCTGAGTAGGTTTTGATATTGACATAATTACATAAATAGGACGTTTGGCATTCCTTGGATGGTCTTACAAGGGTATCAGAATAAGTGTAAGACCACATGGTAACATTAAAGAAACAGTTTTTTCAGACTTAGGTTTAGTTTGTTTTCATACCTGACACTTTGGACTGCTCACTAGCGGTTTTTCCTCAGAGTTGTCATGTGATGCTGTTGTGACGTGTCCAGTCAGCTGATTTAAACAGGTTTTGGCGCTGTCTTTCTACTGGTAGAGACAGGATGACAGCGCCATCTGCAGTCCAACTTCTTAAGGACAGTATCCCAGATGGGTGAGAATAAAAAGGTGCACGGGACTTTAACCCGGGACAGGGGGGCTTTTTTACTCTCACACACCTGGAATACTGTCCTGAAGAAGAGCGCTAGTCAGCAGTCGAAACTGTCAGGTATGAAAACAAACTAAACCTTGGTCTAAACAAAGAATCTGTTAAGATAAATTTACAGAAGACCAGATGAACCTCATTGGACTATTATGGAAATTACTTTCTATTGTCATTGTTTAAAATTGTGCTATGGTGACAACACTAATGGGTAGTGCAATCTGAGGGAGGTCATGGTACTGAATAAACGTGTATCTGTTTCCTCAATTAAAGGGCCCTTTATCTGTTGAATATATTTACTTTATCTTGAAACTTAGAATGTTGTTATCTCAACAAAAAGCTATCTGGAGTTATGTTAGTGTCGTTCATGCATGGCTGAGTAATCCTGTGAATTCAAGGTGACTCCACCACCTGAGCTCAAAATGCTTGGTACCACTCTATGATGTCATCCAATGGAAATCCAAGTGCTTCTCCAGGTATATAAAATCTATACACCTTTACTGAACTTCTGATCATGTCGATGTTCAAGTTGCCTTCACTAAGCAGCAAACCGAAGTCCTAGAAGGTCTTGTTTTTAGCCTTATTTAAACTGCATTATTGATTACAGTGCCTGTTGAGCTCCTTGCACCCTCCGTCGAAGTAATGTCACATTTTCTAAACCTAAAGGTGCCCTACCTGATTATTATTGTCTTAAAAACATGAAAAACAGAACTAGTTCATTTTAAAAGATTTTAAAATGCTATTGCTCATTATACATTCCGAGTATCCTAATTATTCACCGCGATGAGTTTATAAGCACTTTCCACAACTTTCAAAGTCTGGAGCAGAGGTTTGCCGTCACAGTAAAGCTAACAACTAGAACACTAATGGGCACTTCCTGATTATCGGACAATAAAACACTTCATAATTAATAACAGGCAACACACGGCGGACTTATTTTTACTTTTACTTTACTACATTTGAGAGCAGGTATCTCGCTACACTTTTGAACTGGGCTGAAGAGTAAAAGTATTTTTTTATTACTGTTTGAGACCTGTTGAAAAGTCTGGGGGGGGGGGTATTTTTAACATGTCCATAGTTTGAGCAAACAAAAATATATGAATAAAAACAGATAGGAAAAAAACGATCGATTTAATTCATTCTGATGAACAAGATTCAGCACAAATCTTTATCAAAATCTCTACATTGGAAGCCTTATAAGACCTCAAAATATGTGCAAAATACTTTTACATTTTACTCTTTAAGTACATTTTTAAACACGTACTTTAATCCTTTTACTTAAGTCGATTTTTTCATGTGATACTTTTACTTTTACTTGAGTATTTTTTTGCTGTACTGTATCTGTACTTTTACTTAAGTACCACAATTGAGTACTCCTTCTTCCACCTCTGCACATCCTTCGACCTCTTTGACATCTCACACTCCCAAAGTTGCCTATCGCAGCTTTAAACATCGTATAGAGTTGAACCATTGCCACTCCTGAAGTCTAATCACTCACGAGCCTGGAAATTCTTAAACAATTCTGGGCTTTTTCATAAAATATTGGCAAAAGGAGGCGACAGTTCCGTGACAGCCCTTCATTTTTCACTTGTCCTTCTCTCCGCATCCATAAATCCCCAAAACTAGAATTTCCTTTAAATTTGCCCTCCCGCCTCCTGATTCATAGCCTTTGTTGGCACTCATCATACATTATAAAACACATTACCGCATTGTGCATTTGGCTAAGGGTCATTTTCCGAAAGCCGTTTACTCAGCCTGCGCGCGAAATCTTAAATAAATTTAATTGTCTGCATCCGCCATCAGAAATGACTTTATGCATTTTGCTTCATAATTAAGAGCTTTCACATCCATAAACTTAAATCACTCCGCACAGATGTTGAGGTGTAATTAAAGCATTAAATATGTGAACGATCAACTCCCACTAAACAAGATGACACCAACAGCCCGGCGCGCGACTTAGAGGTGAAACGTATAAGTCAGATGCTCTGTTTTTTTCACAAAGTACATGCTACGGCGTCTCGTGAAGCGTCTGTGTCGTCTATATCTATCACGCGCCGGCGCCGTAAATCTCCGCGGCTAGCCTTTGCATTAGCCGTGCGGATGCTAACGCCATTAGCCTCATGATTTAATGTAGATGAGCTGAGGCAACATCTTTCCTTCTAGCGGAGGAGGGTAATGCAATGCGATGAATGTACAGTAAGTTATCGGCAGTTTTTATTTATTTATTTTTAACGGGAACGTAGTAAAGACCTACAATGCCCGTTCATTTACAAGTAAGCGCACGGCTACCGTAAACAACGCAATATAGGATTTTAGCATATAGTTATAGTCTACTTTATCTACCTCTTTTTTAGGTTATAGAGCACACTTTACAATTATAACAGGGTTTTCATATTTATCATATTAAGGTTATTTAGTATCCCACAAATACAATACAGTACTCCAGACTAAAATCTTACTTTAGTTAGTTGCCGGTCGGCTTTAGTGAATTGCATTTCAGATTATTTCCATTATAACAATTTGGTCAATTCACAATATCATTCCGTTAATACCGTTTTTCTTTTCCCTTGGCTCGAATGTTTTCTTCAGGAAGGGCATTTGACAGAAAATCTTTCCATATTACATGAGAAGTAAGTGACTTTTTTCCGTTGTCAGTAAGAAGACACCAATTACACAACGTAAATACATTTTAAAACTTCAAATCAAGCTCACGTATTGGCGATCCTGTCTTTCCCCCTTGCATGTTACCGGGCATAAATCTGTGCACGTCCCCCCCTTAGCATTAGCCGCGCTGATGCTAACTGCATTAGCTGATGATTTAATGATAGCGGGGACGGGGCCGGTCTCCGTGTTCCCGCTGCAGAGGAGGAGACTCGGGATCATGTGTGTTTTTGAAGAACGGAGCGGCGCATCGTATCTCATCCACCTCCATTACGCCAAGGTCATGCGGCAGCTCTCCTAATGTGATCAGGGAAAGTGTCACTTTTGCACTTCTGTGGCAGTAAATAAGAAGTGCCTCTAATTTGAATGTAGTGTACCAGAGGCCCTTTATGGGTTGTTAATTTAGTGTTTAAATACATTTAACAGTTGAGAGAGGGAACTGATTAGGCCGGCTCGCCAAGTGAAGGCTATTTTTCTCCCCGATGTTTCCACCGGCTTGCTATAGATTATTATTGTTATGATGTGACAGATGAACGCCAGGCTCGCTTTAAATTAACAACTTCAAAGGCAACGGCTGCAATAAAGTGATTCATTTTTCATAAGCTTTCTCCTTTATTTCCCCCTTTACCGCCTTATATTTTAGTCAACTGAGTCCAAATGTGTGATTCATTCTACTGCTCGGAACTATAACAGGACAATTTACATATTTAATATTTTGAGCTTTGGGGATTTATAACAATTCATATTCAGCAGTGGAATTATTTGTTGTAGTTACAATGTCTGTTATTTTCTAATCAGGCATATTTATAAGAAAAGCAGTTGGCTAAGTGTTGTTGACGCATTCACTTTGAGCGATATAACTCGCCGAAAAAGTAAACGCGGGGAGCAGGGGTACGAAAAAATCTGTGCGAAATTGTCATAGAATTAGGATGTTAATTGTTGAAATGGTTAATGAAGTTAATTGAGCATAAAGTGATACATAAAGAAACGGTAGCGTAAGATGAGTGTATACGCGTTTGAAGTGGAATTTTCAAACTGACGGTAATGCTTTTTTTGTACAGAAACATCTTTATTTTAATTATTTAACTATTTTCAATAACACATATAATTGTTATAATGAGATACCTTTCAGAATTTACGGACAGAACTACAAAATTGCACTGTAAAATATTAACGATAAATTTGTATGTTACCAGGACGCAATTTGACATGTCCGGCCATTTTCGGGTTTTTTTTTTGTTTGTTTGTTTGTTTTTTGCACACATTATTTATTTTTTAATTTATTTTTGAGAACAACAAAAATTTTAATAGAAGATTTTAAAAGTTAATTCACAGTTTTGCACATACAATCCCGACAGCTCTTTACTGTACCCCCCCCGCCTCCTCTCTGCAGCTCAGATCCAGCTCAGATCGGGGCCACCTCCACACGTGTCTGCTGTCGTCTGGTGCCACTTCTGAAATTGGGGGATAAGTTAATGTGTCAGAGTGCCATTGATTTTTCATTTGCTGGTCGCCGCTGCCTCAGTCGCGGTCCTTTCCTTCACGCTTCACGATGGATTACTGTGTCGAAGCAGTGCATTGTGGGTATGACAAGAGCAGAGGAGACACACCTGATTAGAGCTGACATGTGATCATCAGGAACAAACAGCGAGCTCGTTTTACAGGGATTTTAAACTATTCATGTGGTTTATTGTGATATTAAATAAAGTGTAAATGTTTGGATTTGAATAAGGGGCATAGTGGAAATAGAAAATGGAAAATTCCAGTTTTTCAAAAAATTTCAACTGTTTCAAAAACAAATATATGACATTCAAATGGATTAAATCTAGTTCATATAGAAATGCTCCTGTCCTTTCTGTGACTTATAATCAATATATTGTTTTTCAAAATTATTGTATATCCTGAATTTTGAGTGAAATTATGAAAAATAAAAACACATTTCAAAAATTTTGTTTGTCACTATTGTGTTTTAATGAATATTGTTTTAAGACATTTTGAGGATTTTATTATGACCCAATAGATACATATAATTTAAACAGTTTTACATAAGCTTTATATTGTGCATACATACATACATTCTAATTATATAGAAACGTACAGAGCCCAAAAGGCAAACTATAGCTATGTGCTCCTACCCCCCTACAGTCCCATGTTTACCTCATTCAGCGTATAGTTCAAATCAAATTTACAGATCAGATCTCATATATTCACTCCTAAACACTAGCAAATTAAGTATGTCATGTAAAAATACAGGTATAGTATTTTTTTGCAGTATATTTCACCACTTTTAAGTAAAAATTCTTGAGTGCAACATGTAAAGATAGTACTGAGATAGTTAATACGACAACATGGATGCTGTTAATACGTTTTAAAATGCAAGATTGTAAATAATAGGCAGTTCTTGGCTTTAAAATATTCATTATCTCTTTTGATGCTCGCCTATTATATAACTGGTTAAGAATACAGCCTCCTCACCACATCTGACACAGCAACCTGAAAACATCCCATTGATTCTCCAACAATACAAAAATGATACTGGTATTTTCCTGTATGTTTACACCTCAACAGCCCAGTTTGCGTTGAACCTTCCCTCTTCACATCACCATAACACCACTAGAACACACTGTAGCAGAGGCCGGTGCAGATGGGGATAAAACAGCCCAAGTACGGGAGCTTCGCGTTCGGCTCCCTGTACGAGAAAAGGAACAGGATTGTGCACGTAGAACCAAATGCAGGCTGTTCAATGAGCTATATCCTCACTTCCATATGAGATTGGTTAATACAAACGCGGGCTGCTGAAAAACATTGTCCTGCTCTCGGTGACAAAGATAAAGTGCCTATGCCGGGGAACGCGAGTCAAAGGGACAGGTGACGACAGGGAGGGAGCGCGCGCAGGGAATTTGAATCTTCCAGCCAGGAGGAGGCAGCGCGTCATTAAAAAGCCTAATTTCGGTGTCAGGTAGACTTACAGGTGATCCATCATCTTGTCAGCGGAATTTCATTTGATTTTCACAGAAGTTCAAAGCCGGCGTTTTTTTTCTTCTTCTTTTTTTTGCGCTCCAGACTTCGCACTTCACTTTCAATTAGATTTTCGACGCAATTAACAGAAAGCGGAGTCTCGGGAGTGTACCGGAGACAGTGCGCCCGAGCAGAACGGAGGTGAGGGATTCATAATGCAGGGGACGCAGTGTCAGGAACGTGACCTCCTTTTAGTAGTGTTTACATGCACCGAGCACTAGCTAACTCATTTTAACCTAGTCACTTTCACTGCGAGGGGAGGTTCACCTTTGACCCTGTTCATGCAAATAAAGAAAGAAAGAAAGAAAGAAAGAAAAATCTGTCTTTTTGAAAATAAAATATCTCAAGTCATTTTTTTTTCCTTTCAAACTTTACTTTTTTGTGGGACATGTAATAACATTATATTCAGAACAACTTCAGTTACAGTTACGCAATGTTTGGTATCTGTTTGTAGTTTCTAGTGGGGCTTTTCTTATTGTCCCTAGAGGTTTTTTTTTTTTTTAATTATTATTATTATTATTATTATTGGTGGTTTTCAGATGCTAGAATGTGATGATGTAATACTCATGCCAGTTTCCCTTATTGATTACATCGCACTTTGCCATGAAATATCCAAAAGGTAAATTGAAAAATCTTGAACTACTGTTAGGGACTAGACCCAAGAACTCACTGTATTACAAAAAAATCAGCATTATAACAATATTCCTTTTAGCTGCCGCATATCTGCGTTTGACATTTTTGACCCATATTGAATGTTGTGATGTCATCTGAAGCTCAGCATTTTTTATTTATTTATTTATTCATTTTTTTACCAAGAAAGTTTGCATTTCCACCCTCTCATCTATAATCATGCAGTAGTTTACTCCTGACCAAGGTCAGATCTGGAGAAGGATCGTCACTGCCACATATTGCACCATTGGCATTGCAGGATGGTTCAAACACACAGGACACGACTTTTATGAGCTTTTAACAATGTTATAATGTTTCCTCATCAAATCAAACCTGTATTTTGGTTCATTCTCATTACTTTTATTAATTGTTTACCTCTGAGCCTCAGAAATCACTTCTTTTATATTTTACCAGGATTGTTACGTCATAGATAGAAATTCTGCTCAAAAACATACCTGGAGTTTTTTTTCTTAGTCTGTCTACATCTCCAAAGCTTAAAATGCTCTGTTCCACCTTGTGATGTCATGAAGTGGTAGTTTTCAGTTTAGCATGTACCTTTTGATTGGCTGAAATGATCCAAATGATTGAGATGGAGTTTAAAAACACAGGGGAGCATTTCCTATATTACCACATGACATCACAAGGTGGAACAGAGTGTTTTCTGTTTCAGAGAAGAACTCAGCACAAATATGCAGGGTTTGTGTGTTAAACTTGTGTGAATGAAACAAAACACAACTCCAGGTATGTTTTTCATGAGGAAACAACATTATAACATAGATCAGACAATAGTGTAATACAAGACCTTTAGTATGTAAGTATAAGTGTTTCTTCTTTGTATTTATAAAAATGTAATCCTAAACACAATCTGCAAATAAAGTATTGTACTGTGTGACAGAAATGTGCTCAAACCTAAACATCCACATCGCTTATGTCTGCTTATAAAACAGTACTGGTTTATATTGGCTATCATCTAAATAGTCCCATGTGAGCCACCGCGGGAGATACCTGTCCACTGAAGCAGGGCTAAACGAAAACAATCGCCAGCTCTTACCACACAAACTTGTAGCATTTAGCGACACTAAGCTAGCACAATTAATAACTACCTTTAGACCCAGCCTTCCCACTGCCTCTCTCCCCCTTTCCAAACCCAAACCCCACATCAGCACCCATGAACGCCGCTTATGGGAACGTCTCTAAACGTGAACGCCTGTCAGCTCCAATCTCTCCCCAAAGAGGCGTGCGGGAAATAAAGTGCATCGGAGGGGACCGCGGCGGAGGACAGGAGTTTAACCCAGATGGGCTGTGACAAAAACACCATTACCTGCTCGTGTTGGCGGCCCGGGCGTACACGGACAGCCCCTGCTCCCCTGTCCCTGTGAGGAATCCATCCACATGAGGGACGTTCTGTACTACACATCTGGGCCCGCGACATGGGAGAGCTCAGGGAGCAAGCGTGGATCTTGCCTAAGGACAGTACATGTTGTTTATATGTTTTAAAAATACAGAAGGATTGAAATTGTTCATTCATTTTTCATTTAGTTAATTCTAAGTTATTTCTATATTCTACAGTTTAAGTTTTTTGATGGATGTTCGGTTCACCACAGGCTTGTCTCCATAGAGATGTTAGTTACTTGCTTTGCTTGGAATGTTCCAACTTATAATCTAAATCTATGGAGATAAGCAAGTCAGGTCTGTGGAGAAGCGATCCCACTCACAGTGACAGTGCATGTTTTAAAGGAATTTTTGAACAATAAAGACAACTTTAACTAAAGATATGCAAGATAAGTTAAAACTGAATGCCTCACTAAAAAAACAAAAACATCTCTATGGAGGAAAGCCAGTGGCGAATCCTCCACCAGAAAAGTTACATAGTGCACCTTTAATAAATGTCATATTAATATATTTAAATTATAAACAATCAGATCAGTTGAAATTCATGTCTAAGCTTAAGGTACATTTGAAAATTGTTGGTTGATTCCTCCCTGTAATTGTAACATATATATTTACATATCTTGTCACCACCATTTATAATTAATACTCTACTGGTGGCTATGTCAGTTAAGATGAAAAACTGCACAAAGTATAGATACATTTGTGGTACGATTGATGAGGTAAGTATTGAATATTTAAAAATAAAACCACCACAGCCCAGAATCACTGCGGCCATTTTGAAGCTGTTCAAACGCTGCTGTCAATAGTGATGTATTGTGCGATGTGTAAAAGTTTGACAGCCTCACAGTGGAACATTTAATCGTACACTAAACATGTTCGATTAATTAAATGTAGCCTAATTAATTAATAATTAATAAAAGTGTCATCTCTCCATGACAAACAAGCAAACACCATCTGCTTTGAAATGTCATGTGACAGCAGCTGATAAACTGTCACTATGTACTGGGCGCTTATCACACTCTGTTAAGGACCAATGTCTATAAAGGTACTATCAAAACACTTTTTTCTTTTTCTTTTTTTGGAGAATTTGGTGAAATATCTGAATAATTTATTGAATACTAAGCGAAACAAAAATATGAAGATTCTTAAAGGGTCTATATTACACTATTTTCTGAGTTGTGTTTTGTTTCATTCACACATGTTTAACACACTAAACTATCCACAAACATTGACTCAGCTCTACAGTCAGTCCATAGTTTCGCTGTATGACGTCACAAACACCTGGATAGGCTCAGGACTCGCTCTGTAAATGATTTTAAAGCAGCCCATCTTTGTACACAGCTCGATGAACATAACTGTCCACCAAAAATCACAACCATGGAGAAGAGGTCTCTCAGTAGAGTCCTAATAAAACAGAAAGAGCATGAGCTTTTTCAAACGGTAAATCATGTAAGAGTTATTTGGAACCCTGCTACCAAGCCCAAAGGCATGATGGGAGACCATCTTAATATCAGAAGTGTAAGGCCCAAAATTGATCAGATTAGGTTCCTTCTCATTGACTCTAATTTAGATTAACTCATCTCTGAAAGCTGGTCAAACAAAAGCATATCCACCAACCTAACTGACACAAGGATTTGCATGCTATTGGAAGAGGGAGTTGTGTGCTAGTTTACATACGAGAGCACTACACATGCTCTAAACTTGCATTCACTGTGGACCTAGAATGGTTTGGACTCACTCTTTCACCCAATATGAAACTCAATATAATCCCCCCTCACATAATGACAATGAACTTAAGAGCCTTTTGTCTGCGGTTGATCAGTATAATGAATGTGTAATACAGGATGATAAAAACAATAATGACAAAATATCAATACAAATATCAATACACGGAACTAACACAAGCCCACTCGAATTACTACAGATAGTAAATTGATCTTACATTTACAAACAAATCTGAAAGAATAATAAAAACATACAATTCAAATTTTGGCCTTTCTGATCACAATTTGATGTTGGCAGTCTCAAAAAACTTAGTGGATGATCACACTATATCAAAGTGACAAAATTCAACAAGTATCTAAACACAAAGTAAGTGAAATACTCACCAATATTACATGTGACAAGATAGCGAACATCTGAGTCGTGCCTTACAGGAGGTCTCAAAATAGCTTAGAGTGTCACTTGACCTTGAATGTTAAAAAAATGGCTTATCTTTGTTTTAAGAAACATGTTTTGAGAAAATTCTAACAGTCAATGAAGTTAAATATTTTTGTCTTATTCTGGATGAAAATGTCAAATTTATCAGTCACACAGAACACTGAAAAAGAGTGAAAAAGATTAAAACTAGTCTCTATTGCCCAGACACTGGCATCAGTGTGACATGTTAAAGAAACACTATTTCATTTTGAAGATTTAACCAGTTTTAATTATCTGTTTTAACTGTGATATAACACTGAATTCAGAATTTGTCAGGACCATAAATTGTACACGCAGGGCTACTACATGAAGTGCGACTAGTGGGAATTGTGTTGTCTCAATGTACCGTCCTGTACATTGAGACAACACAATTCTTGGTCAGTGCTCTTTCTTTGTCAAAGGGGCAAGACTGTAGCTGTGTAACTCATTTAAAATGGGAAACAAATAGCAACAAATGTAAAAGTAAATTAAAATTATTGTACATTTCCAACCAAAAATGTGCTAAAACAAAAAAAAAAAA
>KN483854.1:0-10680 GCA_000787095.1 Periophthalmodon schlosseri | reverse complement strand
TTCCCTACATTATATTTTGTGTTTTGGAGTGTATAAATTAATAGATAACTGTGTACAACCACAGTGAATACAGTGTACCAGGCCTTATCAGGGCAAACCTATTGCGCTTGTGTCTGCTATATAGTTATAATCTACGACACCCGTGGGCCATTATGTTATAATTTGCACATTTTAAATTGCAATATTCATCTAAAACAACAATAAAAGAAACAGGTTCACTGACTTCTGCGTTAGAAAATAGCGGTGCCCAGTGGAAGCTGTAAACATCATCACAACAAAGAGTCAGCAACTCCAATAGATAGCTGCAGATCACACTAGCGAGCAGCGGATTTGCGTCTATTTGTACCAAAATGACTACATGACACTGCTCGGACATGTTTCACCAATTAAGAAAATAAAATTGGAGAACAAAGTAAGTAGAGAGCAATGAGCGTGTACTGGTGGCGGTGAAAACGGGGACAATATGGCATCTTGAAAATAAGTGATTAAACATTGCTCAAACATGTGCGAATCACTCCAGATGCAACTTTGAGAGGCTAAATGAGAAGGGAAACAACTATAACATGGTTAAAAGCTCTGAAAAGTCGATTCCTCAAAATAGGTCTGCTTTAATGCAAGTCCCTATTCAAGTGTACTGCACTTCTTCCTGTGTGAGTACATAAGGGCTGATACAGAGGTAACAGAACCAGCCTTTTATTGGCATGAACCACAAACTCTACGGTTCCTTTTAAAAGTGAGAGACATGCTCCAGAGCTGAGTCAACACTAGGAAGTCATCAGATTACACAGAGGGACCTCCAACTGTTTGGAACTCACTAAAATATAACAACAGCGGAGATACAGGGAAACGTATACAGGGAAACATTTGTACTAAGGCTAAAGTCGACTAAGGAAATTCTTAGTCGACTAAAGTCATGTCCGATGGATTAGTGAACTAAAAAGGGGGCACGGCAAAATAACTCAAAACGTACGTATCTCTGTGTGTCCGCACTCAAAACACTACAACTGCATGGGAGTTAATGTAAAAACAAATCTACAGAAAAGTGCTAGGAAAACTGTGTTATATGTTAAAGGCTGTTTAAAGGGCCCATATTACACTCATTTCTGATCTATGTTATAATGTTGTTTCCTCATCACAAACACACCTGGAGTTGTGTTTTGTTTCATTCGCACATGTTTAACACACAACCCTTCCATATTTAGGCTGAGTTCTCCTCTCAAACAGAAAACACTCTGTTCCACCTTGTGATGTCATGTGGGAATAAAGTGCTCCAATGTGAATTTAAACTCCATACACCTTCAACAGAATCATTTGGATATTGATTGATTGAAATGTTCAATCTACTGAACAAAAGATTAAAAGTAGCTGTTAACTTGAAAACTACCGCTTCATAAAGGGTTAATCAAACACGTGGGAATGAAAAAAACACAACACAAGGTATGTTTTTGAAGAGCTAACAACATTTAACACGGCTTAAAGCTCACAAACTCCAGCTAACTCACTCAATAATGTGCATATGAATAAACAGAAATAATAAAATAAAAATAATACAAATTTTGAGTGGTGAATTGACTTAACTTGTACATTTATTTGGTAAATCTGTTTGCAGCACTGAAGCATTACTTAAGATTAAACCAATTTAAAACAGAACAGAATTTAATTTATTTCCATTTACACAGATACAAAACATCACAAGCGCATTGGAATTCTTGTGCTTTCCTCCAGCTAAAAGGCAAGAATGAAATAAAAGCAAACCATTTTCCACAAAAAAAAATCAATATTCAAATTGTTGTGGGCCAAAAACGTACTTTGAGTGCTTATTTAGACCAATTTATCTCAAAGTGCATTAGCCTCCATGTTTAGGCACTATGAAGTCATAATTTAGGCCTCTTTTTGTCAGACTAGCCCTGTCGTTATGGGAAGACAAATCTATTGGATAACAGGTATAATTTGGTGTGAAAAGTTTGAGAGCAACTGACTGAAATAACTTACTCCATCTCATCTACATAAAAGTACATTAAAGTAACTAGACTCTTACTTGTGTAGCAAAGCCAGAGTTGCCAAATCTGCTTCTTTACAGCGACTTTGGGCTTCTGTTTTGGAAAGTCATTCTAGAAGTTGTGGATTGCATTTTCTTGGGGTGGGAGGTAATTTCAGATCACAATTAAAAACATTGTATTATTAGTTATTCTATTAGTGGCTTATTTTGGCAGGGCTGAAGTTTTATTTTGGGCAATTTTACAAAGGTTTGGTTGCTTGTTTCTCTCTGAAAATCTGACAACCTGCAAATCTGGCAACGCTGCAATGGCAATAGGAGTATCAAAGAAGTAAACAGCAGAGATCAGAATGAATATTAACTTTATAAAACTTAGAAAAACACTTAATTCAATTCATAATGAACAGATGGTTTATTAAAGAAGATATATTGTGCTTGTGTATGATATATAATTATAATCTATGCAGTGGTGGAAGAAGTACTCAATTTTGTTACTTAAGTAAAAGTACAGATACCAGAGCAAAGAAATACGCAAGTAAAAGTAAAAGTATCATATGAAAAGATCGATTTAAGTGAAAGTATTAAAGTATCCTTTTAAAAATGAACTTAAAGAGTAAAAAGTAAAAGTATTCTGCACAGATTTCGAGATCTTTTAAAGATTAAAATTGAGTGATTTTGATAAAGATTTGTGTGTTGAATTTTTTTGTTTTTTCCAGCTGTGTGGTTTCTTTTTTTTTTTTTTTTAGTATATTCTTGTTTGCTCAAACAACAAATGTCTTAAAAACAAACCCTCAGCCTTTTCAGCAGGTCTCAGATAATAATGAAAAATACTTTTTACTTTCAGTCCTGGTTCAAACATGTAGTGAAGTAGAAAGTACAGATACCTGCTCTCAAATACAGTAAAATAAAAGTAAAAAGTATCTACATTAAAATCTACTTAAGTAAAGTACAGATGCCTCAAATTTATCCTTACGTACAGTACTTTACTACTTTTACTTTGTTACATTCCACCACTGAATCTATAACACCGATGGATCAACATGTTATAATTTGGACAATCGCAATATTCATCTAGCTGCAAATCTTTTTTTTTTTTCATTTGTACTAAAATGACTACGCGACACTGCCAAATCCTACGTGAATCATTCTGAATCATTCTTAATAAGCCATTTGTTCATTATGAATTACACAGGCCTATTTGTTTATGCTTTATTAAGGCCAATTAAGGAGCAGTTATTATAAAGTGGTATCAAATTAACACGTCTACCTCTTACATTGGATCACAAGTATCTTATAACCGTATTTAGCAACACTCTGCAGTCAGGTCCTCAGAAAACCTCTGTAACATGGACGCTCTTGTTCAACCCACTCTGATGCTATAGCTGTCTGCAGGGAGGAGGCTAGCTGTGATGGCTAATTAGCGCCCTGTCAACATTCATCCCTGTGACTGGGAGCTGTCGCCGCTTCTGCACAAACTGTTTCTCATGTTTAGATCTGCAAGAATGCATGAACTAACAAGGAACGCTTGGATTTTTGATCAACTGATTTGACAAGTATGGGAAGAAGTTGACTACTGAATAAAGGATCACATGAAATACAAAGCAATTTCAGTGAACACTATTCTGTACCCTACGTTCATGATGTTTGGACAGGTAGCAGCGATAGGGTGGATTAGTGGTTGGATCGTTCACCCAGCAATCCAAAGATCAGAGGTCCGATCCCTGCTCTGAATTTCATGATGTTGACGTGTACCCTGACCTGCCAAGAGTAAAGTTCATGTGCATTGACAGGTAGATTAGCCAATCAGGGACATGCGTGGTTTGTCCATATGAACAACGTGGCTTACAAGGAAGAAAGAAAGGGCAGAAAATACCACAGGGGACTGAAAAACATTGCAGACCGTCAAATAAATTAGCCAAGCACTAAACACTGTTAGTCTATGGAGGGAGAACTTCTAAATAATAGATGACCAATGAGCTCCTCTGCTTCTCATGCACCACTGAAATAAACAAACTGGACTGGATGGCTCTGAGTTTGGATTGAGAAACAGCAGAGGGAGTGGTGAGGAGTCTGGAGGCTAGATGATGTGCTGTTGGGCAAGACACTTCACCAATCTTGCCTATGTATGAATGTGGTCAGCCATGGATTGGGTGTACGGTGCAGATGGCAGCCTCACTTCTGCGCCAACATGTCTTAAAAGGTGAACAATGTAACTTTGTTGGCGTGGGGTCCGCCATCTTGTCTCCATGGAAATGTTATAACTTTACCTGGAATGTTCCACAATATGACATTAAACATATAACGCATTTATTCAATTACAAGTATTTTTATTGCTCAAAAATACCTGGAAAAACATGCATTCTTACCGTGAGCTGAGTCACCTTTTCACACATCTGACCTGTAACATGGCCTGGTAGCGTCCATAGACTGTATAAAGAAGTGGACTAAGGGAATGTGATGTCACCCATAGCGCTCAGCTCCAGTCAAATGAAGCTCTTCGAGGCCAACGGTTACATGGGCGAATTTGGAGCCGAGTTCCATATTTGGAATTCCGAACACGAGTATCAGGAGGTTAGCTACGTCCATTTATATATACAGTCTATGGTATGCTGGAGGCAGATAAGTTTAATGCCATACTGTGGGACAGGGAAAGGCGAAGGTAAAACAACATTTCCATAGAGACAAGCAGGTGGCAGACCCTCCACCAGAAAAGTTGCATAGTGCAGCCTTAAGAAAATCACTGCTAAACACAATTCTAATATTTGCAGATAATTTCTTTGCATGTCTCAGTTAGAGAAAGTTTTAGCTGACTGGATCGTTTCATCCAATTATAAACTTAACAAAACACTCCACACGTACATTTTCCCGCCCCAGTCCCAGATGTCTTTGGTAGTGCTCAGCAGCGCCCCCTGTGGTTTGTACGATCTGTGTAATGAGCTGCGCCGCTGTCACTGATGCTAACAGACCAGTCACAGCGCGTTAGCCTCTCCGCGTACTAAACAGTACTTTGACACATCCCCTCACACGCGCTAATGTTAGCTAGCTCCCTCCAGCTGCTCTGCTCCAGCGCGTTCAGAGCACAGACACTCCCAGCTGCAGCCTTAATGTCGCTCTCTGCAAAACTAACACAAAAACGCCCCATGTGCCAAAACATTTCACAAGGAAACATATGGGAGGTGTGGGTACTGCAGTACTGTAAAGTTATTCTGTCAACTCACACAGAGAAGAAAAATGCATAACAACAACTGCTACAAAAAAGGTGCGTAAATTTTCTGCGGGAGAGTACGCCATCACCTCGTCTCCATGGAGATGATACTGCTTTCCCTTGAATGTTCCACAATACTGAATTTAAGGAATCCATTTTACATTAGTTTAATTACAGGCTGCTCAAAAACATGAATTCTTACAGTGAGCTGGATTGCCTCCCCACAGATCTAACCTGTAACATACCCTCATTGCGTCGGCTGCTTTTTTCACCGTGGAGATAGAAACGTTTAATGCCATACTGTGGAATATTCTCCATGCAGACAAGCAGGTGGCATAGCCTCCTCTAGAAAAGTTAGATAGTGCAGCTTCAAATACAATATCACGTTGATCCAAAGTAATAAATTGACCTTAAATGTATAGTTTTAGGTGGCAGATTGGTTTGAGCATTCGCCCACCAACCCAAAGTTCAGTGGTCTAATCCCAACTCGTATTAGGAGATGTTGTTGAGTCCTTGAGAAGCACTTCACCCACTCACCTTGCCCAGGGCGCATTTTGTCAGCCTAGTTTCCATCAGTCTACCCCAGGGCAGCAGCAGCCAAAGAAGCATCTTACCTGCACTAGGTGTGTATGAATTAAAAGAAAAATGCAGCGTAAATTGTTTTTAGTGTAAAAAAAAAACTCAAAGACGTTTCACACAGTTCAACACAGACAAAACACAAATGAAAGAAAAATTTTGAACAGATGAGTTTTCAGAGCTCTGACGTGTTTGGGCAGGGAGTTCCAGAGGGTGGGGGCAGCAGCGGGGACGGTCCTGCCCCCCCAGGTCTTGTGTTTATTCCTGATAGGGGTAGACAGGAGGTTGGCATCAGCTGATCGGAGAGCAGGGGTAGGTGTGTGGAGGTCAGACAGGTTAGGGTGTAATAAAGTAATAAAGTAATAAAGCCACATTTTGTTTGTATCTCCAAATATTACTCTAAGATCTGTTTTAAAAAGAAGAAAAAAGTTATATATATTGCTGAAGTAAATATAGATGATAAACTAATTTATGCCACTGACACAAAACCCTAAGAGCAGATTTAAACCACAAAAACTATTCTAAATGTGCAATATTGTAAAAAAAAAAAAAAAAAATCATGCCTTGCAATATATAAATAGCAGAACACTTTAGTACTTAGTTTGTATCTGTACTGAGTCATAGAAGTTATTAATTCAACCTTTTACAGCTTAAATCTTATCATATAGTCAAAAAATAGCCAGAAATGTCCCAGTAGTGCAAACAAAATGCAAACATGATTTATACCAACCCCCAAAAAATATAGCTCCAACTTTCATATATAGAACAATAAGTCAATATAATCATTATCGTGACAGGCCAGGTTACATATGGCTAAAAACTGACATTGATATTTCTTCTTCCTCTCAAACTTGTCAGCCCTGTAGCCCTTGTGACTCCCTCAGTGTTCACAGATGAACCGGCGTCTGGTCTCAGTGTGAAACAGCACAGTTCATATGTGGATCTGACCCCGACAAATGACATCAGCCAAACCATCTGCCCATTCACAACTATCACAAACTCCACAAACACAAGCCCCTCCTCACTACTCAACACTTAAGGCCCTCTACTGGATTTTTCACATGTATTTGAGCAAAATGTGTCTTACTCCAGTACAGATATATTGTATAAGCAGCTCCTGAGGTCAAAATAAATCCACTGTGTGCTGTCCAATGGTGGAATGTAATCAAAGTAGTAAAGTACAGGACTTAAGTTAACTTTTTGAAGTGAACTGAAAAGTAAAAGTATTTTTCATTATTGTCTGAGACCTTCTAAAAATGCTGAGGATTTATTTTTAACACGTTCATAGTTTAAGCAAAGAAAAAATACAAATAAAAAACAGCTACAATGAAAAGATCGATTCAGTTGTTTCTGTTGAACAAACTCTAGCACAAATCTGTATCAAAATCAATACATCTGAAGCCTTATAAGACCTCAAAATCTGCACGAAATACTTTTTTATAGTACATTTTAAACAGGTATTTTAATACTTTTAGATAGATAGATTTTTTCAGGTAATACTTTTGCTAGAGTATGTTTTGCTCCGGTATCTGTACTTTTACTTAAGTAGCAAATGAGTACTTCCTCCACCACTGGCGCTGTCTGCATCTAAATAGAAAGTCTTTTATTGTCTGATAACCAGGAAGTGCAACATTAGCATGCTAGTTGTTGTCGTCAGCGTTACCGTTACGGCAAAACCCCGCACTCGTCTCTGGGAGTTGTGAATGCATAAGGTAAATGACCAAACCGTTTAAAATGAACTGCCGTAGTTCAGTTTTTCAGACAGTAAAAGGCACGGCACCTTTTAATCACATTATCTCATTGATTTAAAGGTGTACTATGTAACTTTTATTGTGGACAGTCCATCGCCCGCTTGTCTCTATGGAGATCGCACTGCTTTGCCTAAAGATTTAAAAACTTATTTTCATGGGAATAAGCAGGGCAAGTTACAGGTCAGATTAAACAGGTCAGGAATAAATGTTTTATGGTTCAAGGATGAGCTGAATTCACACACAGGTCTGGAAAAGAAGTGCACTTTTCTATATTTGTCATTAATTCAAGTTTTGAGTACAGTTGCCTTGTGGGGTTCGTGTCTTGAGTGCTCCATCGGGTTTGTATTGAACTCAATGCATCTACGGTTATGTTCAGGAGAAAAATACATTACCTGTACTTTAAGATATTTTTATCCCTGTAATTCATTTTAAAGAGGAATAACTCCACAAAACAATGGTGGAAGAACAGTTTATGCAGAAACCAGGACTGACTTAACTGTGACCACACTGAATACACTATAAACAGAATCTATATGACATCTTTTATTTTTATCGCCTTTGTCCCTGTTTTATTGTCCCACTGAATACACTATAAACAGAATCTATGAATCTATCTCTGTAACCTAACAGAAGGAAGAAAAGACATTTATGTGTATCACTCTTGATAGCAGTTCTATAGATTATCTGGGTTTGGGAAAAGGTAATAGTACGATACTAAAATTTTAAACTCAGTGATACAAGGAAAAAAGGCTTGAAAGTCAAAAATCACAAAGACAATATGTTATTTTAAACGTATGAGTGTTTTAATGCTTATTTTAAATGTCTGCATGCTGGTACGACTATCTATCTAATAAAAGTCTTAGGATTAGGGTAAGGTTAATTTTTGGCACAATAGAATAGAACAGAATGTAATTTACACAAAATAATAGTAGTTTATTTAATATGTCCATGTTGTTTTATGGGGTCCCACCAGAGTAGTTATAGGAAGTGTCTGGGCTGAGGGAAGTCTGGGAGTCCCTGCTTAGACTGCGCTCCCCCACACGGCCCTGGATAGGAGGAAGAAAATGGATGGATGGGTTTTATACAAATAATGCTGCTATAGATCGTGATCATTGTAAAACTATTCGAAAGTTCCATATCTGTCCTATTGATGCCATTTTTCCAGTATCAATCTTTTTCAAATACTCCCGACTGTGCAACATACGTGAGCTATTTCTCTTCTTTTTGTTCATGAATGGACAGAATGAGGAATTGTTATATTTTTGTATTATATTTTGGTTCATAAAGTCCAAGAGGAGGAAGTAGTTGTGCCAGAGACAGTTGTAAATGACGTTATGATCAGCCCTGTAGTTTAAAAACACTGAACCAAAAGTGCAGGTCTTAATACAGGACGTTTAAAAAGGTTTGGGGCGATACTGTACAAGCATTAAACACAACAGTAAAGCTCTGTTACATGGTGGTCCCTGCTCAAAGTGAAAACCTGCTTCTAAACTCACCGAGGCAGAAAAACTATTAGTAACGCTGCATTTGAATGTGACCAGACCGCAGTCACCCGGCTCAAGGTCAAGGTCGTGTTTAAAGCGGACCTATTACACAAAATCAACTTTTCAGAGCTTTTAACCATGTTATAGTCGTTTCCCCTCGTCATTTACTCACCCGAAGTTTTATTTGGGGTGATTCGTTCATGTTGGAGCAATCTTTAATCACTAATACGCCATATTACCAATAAACTGGTTTTCGCAGCAAAACCGCTACACGCCCACTGCTCTCTACTTACTTCGTTCTACAATTTTATTTTCTTAATCAGGCGTACGTGTAGGAGTCGGCAGCGTGGCGTCATTTTGGTACAAATGAAATGTGCAGCGATCCACAGAGGCGGCTCTTTGTTGTGATGACGTTTACGGTGACGTCAGCTCCCACTGGGCACCGCAGTTTTCTAACGCGGAATTCAGTGGACTTGTTTCTTTTATTAAGTCGTTTTAGATGAATATTGTGATTTAAAATGTCCAAATTATAGCACAATGATCCACCAGTGTCATAGATTATAACTATACAGCAGACGCAAGTACAATAGGTCGTCTTTAAAGCCCAGCCAAGTGTTTTCAAGGGGTCAGTTTCGTCCCACACATTCTTCATTTGCAATTCAACTTTATGATCAAAAGAAACTAACAAACTTATGGTTGTGAAGTCGTCTTTAGAGGTGGTTTTCAAATGGTCATATCATGCAACAAATGTTATTCTTTTCATTTCATATTCGAGAAAAGTTTATATAACTCTATAACTCATTTTAGGTCGTAACCTACAATTCCAAATGCGTTCATTTAATAGATATGGGACAAGATCTCATGCCACAAAAGAGATAAGGGTTGGTAAATTACATCTCTGGAGAAACATTAGCTCCAGAAAGCAGTACTACACTGACAGCTGAAATATAAAACTAAATCAGTTCTGAAATCTCTTTCTGAAAAAAAGTGAAGCGGACAATTGGACGATTTCTGTAGTAAAGATGATGCCAAAATGCTGTCTAACACAATCACTTGTCTTACCTCAGTTCTGTTTTTTAACCCCTAGCCCCCTTTTTAACCAAATAAAATATAAATCACCTTCCATAATGGTGAGCAAGTACCTCCTCACACATGTATGACAGTCCGACCAATGACAGTAAAACGAATCCAACAGACATGATCAAGGTCTAGTCAAACCTTCAAAAGACTTTGCAAAATCAATTGTTTCTTTTCTTGTTTCTTTGGTTACGAAACATTTTAAAGGGGAACTATCTATGTTTTTAAGTGGAGATTCCGAAACCTTATTCTCCATTTAGATGATATTTTTTTTGCCTGGAATGTTCCACAAAATTGCAAAAAACTTGGAAATCTCCATTGAGACAAGCATGTGACTCCATCAAATCATACACTTCCATTCAAAAGTTTGGACACAATTTTTCATTTATGTTTCTTTTTTTATTTCCATGGTTATTTATATTGTAGATTCTCACTGAAGGCATCAAAACTATGAATGGACAGATATGGAATGTAGTTAACAAAAATAAGCTCAAAATAACACAAAACCTCTTTTAGACTTAAAAAAAACCTTAAAAATAGCCACCCGTTGCTTTAATCACTGCTTGGCACATGTGAAGTGAAAACCATTTC
>KN483853.1:41015-66098 GCA_000787095.1 Periophthalmodon schlosseri | reverse complement strand
AGGCTCTGCGGAAGGCCCAAACCAGATATTATTCAAATTTAATAGAAATAAACAAAAACAACAGCAGGTTTCTGTTCAGCACTGTAGCCAAGCTGACAAACTGCCACAGTGCAGTTGAACCCTCAACCCCTGCTACTTTTAGCTGCAATGACTTTAAGTTCTTTTTAACAACAAAATCACAACCATTAGATAAATTAAACAAAATGACTCAAAACTAGTGTCCCACATAAATCCACCAGTGACACAGGTTTACTATTGTCGACCAAGCAGAGATAACTTGGGCCTTTATGTCCTCAAAAACATCATCTTGTATGTTAGACCCTATTCCAACCAGACTCCTCAAAGAAATCCTCCCTCTAATTATAGATCCTATCCTTAATATAATAAATACTGCATATCTGAAGGACTGGCCTCTGCTGAAAACAGTGATCAGTTTGTTGACAGATGCACTCCCTGAAAACTGCTCTTGATATTGCAGACCTCCTGCCCCATGGTACAATGAAGAACTGCGCTCACTCAAACAAAAGGTCCGAAAATTAGAGAGGCCATGGCGCCACTCCCACACTGAGCAATCCTTAAAGACATGGAAAATCTGCCTATTGACTTATACCAAGGCTCTGCGGAAGGCCCAAACCAGATATTATTCAAATTTAATAGAAATAAACAAAAACAACAGCAGGTTTCTGTTCAGCACTGTAGCCAAGCTGACAAACTGCCACAGTGCAGTTGAACCCTCAACCCCTGCTACTTTTAGCTGCAATGACTTTAAGTTCTTTTTAACAACAAAATCACAACCATTAGATAAATTAAACAAAATGACTCAAAACTAGTGTCCCACATAAATCCACCAGTGACACAGGTTTACTATTGTCGACCAAGCAGAGATAACTTGGGCCTTTATGTCCTCAAAAACATCATCTTGTATGTTAGACCCTATTCCAACCAGACTCCTCAAAGAAATCCTCCCTCTAATTATAGATCCTATCCTTAATATAATAAATACTGCATATCTGAAGGACTGGGGGACATAACCATTTTCTAATGAGGTGATTAAACCGCTTCTGAAAAAACCTGATCTTGAACCTGATCTTTTAGCCAACTATAGACCCATCTCCAATCTTCCCTTTGTCTGAAAAATCCTTGAAAAAGTTGTAGTTAAGCAGCTTTGTTGCCACCTACACGCTAATAACTGATTTGAAGTTTTTCAGTCAGGATCACCACAGCACAGAAACTGCACTACCCAAAGTGACTTGTTATTAGCTGTTGTCAATGGACTGGTCTCAGTCCTGGTTCTGTTGAACCTCAGTGCAGCGTTTGACACCATCGACCACAACATTCTACTACAGAGGTTAGAATGTGACATAGGTGTCAGAGGGGCAGCTCTCAGCTGGTTTAAATCCTACTTATCTGATAGCTACCAGTTTGTTAATGTAAATCAGAGCTCCTCGCTATGATCTAAAGTAGCCTACGGTGTACCACAGGGTTCTGTACTTGATCCAATCCTGTTCTCCCTTTATATGTTGCTGTAAGATAATATCAGAAAACATGACATTAACTTCCACTGCTATGCTGATGACACACAGCTGTACTTATCAATGAAACCAGATCAAACTGATCAAGTAGAAAAACTTGGTGCCTGTGTGAAGAACATAAAAACCTGGATGACACTTAATTATCTACTTCTTAACCCCGAAAAAACAGAGGTCATTGTTCTAAGCCCCAAAGGCCTGTGAGACTCTCTATCTGACCAGAGTCACACTGGACAATGTCAGTGTAGCCTCCAGCTCTACCATAAGGAACCTTGGAGTCTTATGTGACCAAGAGCTCTCATTCACACCACATATAAGCCAAGCCTGTAAAACAGCCTTTTTCCACCTGCGTTAGAAATCAGAAAAATCTTGTCTAAAAGTGACGCTGAAAAACGCATCGATGCATTTGTTACATCAAGGCTAGATTACCAATTCCCCACTAGGTGTCCTAAAAATTCTATAAAAAGCTTTCAACTAGTTCAAAATGCAACAGCCAGGCTCTTAACAGGAACAAAGAGAACACATCACCCCAGTGCTGGAGTCCCTTCACTGGCTTCCTGTTTAGAATTAAATTTAAAGTTCTCCTCCTGACATATAAAGCCATAAAGGGCATGGCCCTGTCGTATCTACAAGATGCTATAGTACCATATCATCCAAACAGAGCACTCCGCTCTCAGAATGCTGGACTACTGGTGGTTCCTAGAGTGTCTAAAAGCACAGTAGGAGGGAGAGCTTTCACTTACCAAGCTCCTGTGTTATGGAATCAGCTCCCTGCCCACAGTCTCTACATTTAAGACCAGGCTTAAAATGTCCCTCTTTGAATGAGTTTATGGCCAGGCCAGTTAGGAGCAGAAATAAAACCTGCAGTTTTAGTTAAGCCTTAGGAACAGCTATGCTGGGGGGAGTATGGTAACCTGAGCCCTATCCTCGGTTTCCTTCTACTTTCCCTGTCAACAACATTCACTATGTTGGTGGCTGGACCCTAGATGTCCCTCCTGTGCCCTGTTCCTGTTCCATGGACCTGGATCCTCCCTTCGCTCACCTGGCTGGATGACAAAATACCTGGCTAGGATGACCCTTACCCTACCGTGGAAAAGCCTCCCTCTGTCCCTTAGTTGAGTGGACTCTGACCCTACAGACTTGAACTCTATCTGCAAATGGATGCACATTAGTCCTGGACACATCTGCAGCTGCCTGTCATGGGAGTGGGGTCCCTCCTTCACTGTGGTTCTCCTCAAAGTTTCTCTTTTTCCCCCCACTGTTTTTTTTTTTTTAGTTTTTCCTTAGTGAGAAGGTGGGTCTAAGGACAGGGGATGTTCTACGCCAGTTATCCATTTGCTTGTTTTCTGTTAATTAATTTGCTTGTCTGTTATTGACCAAAGTCCGTTTCATTGTGTTTTATTGTTGTTGAAACTGTTGGTTAAATCAATTCTCATGTTCAGCCCAAAGAGGCAACTACTGTTGTGATTTTGGGCTTTACAAAAATAAATTAAATTGAAATTGAATTAAACCTGATCATTTCTATTAGCGACTAACCCAAGAACCGCATTACAACAGAAATCTGCATTTTAACCATATTATTTTTAGTTGACCCCCCAACTGTATTAAATATTATTGGGTCCATAGAATGCGATGTCATCTGAAACCCAGCAATAGCATCTGGCATCTGTTTGTATCCATGGAGATGTTATTGCTTTGCCTAAAATGTTCCACAATGTAGCATTAAACTCCAAGGAGACAAGATGCAAGACAAAAGTGCACAGCAAGAATGCCTTTTGTCCAAGGTATTGATACTAAAAGTCATCATTGGATCAGTTAAGGTGTTTTTAACACCAACGTACAATGTACCAGAAAAATTACATAGTACACCTTTAATCTGCATGGTTTTTGTTTGTTTTGTCTTTTTTAAAGCGCCCATTGGGAATCTCGTCTGCATTTGATCCATCCTTGAACCAGGGTCTTAGTACAATCTGTCAGGAGCAGTGAGCACCCCCAGACTGTACCCAAGGACCCATCTCCTGATCTGGGGCGAAGACTTTGGCCTGGAGTAACAAAATGCCGGGTTGGCCTGTTGTACATGTTCTGTGGTTGTGGTGTGGACAGAGGGATAAACCTTGTCACTATTAAAACAAGCTCCATTCTCTCTTTAAATACTATATAATGGATGCATATTTTGGTCCTCTACACTAAAAACCACATACCATATTGCTCAAAGTAAATGAGTTAAAGGTATTAGAGGTATTAGAGCTTTTTACCATGTTATAACATTGGTCCCTCATCAAAAACATGCCTGAAGAGGTTTTAGATGTCAGCTATGCATGTTTGAGTAATTTAACAATTTCTCCCTGGCCCTATTCGAACCCTCCTTAAGGTTAGCTGTAAGATTCTGTGCAATGCTCAGCCCACAAGCACAAGCATGCGTGCTCCCACACGACAATGCTCCATAAATATACAAAAGCGGTAGTTTCAGCGGGATGCACCCTGACTGTGTTGTGATAGTGCTCTGAAGAGGGAGTGACTTAACGCAGAGAGCAAAGGAAGGGGAGACCCAGAGCGTCAAAAATGAAAGTGAAACTTATAAGGCATGTTAATATGTTGTTTTCAGAGAATATAGCATTTTCAAACCGATAAAAGGGAACATGGTGATCTAAACATGTTATGTGTTAGCAGTTAATACCCCATAGAAGTAAAATAGCCTCTTTAATGCTCATCTACAGCACGCTTAGTCCCCTGTTTGCAGATCTTCAGTTGAGTTAATCTGTGCACGTAACCGTCTAGTTAATCTGTTTGTTCTCATGTTCCCAGTGTAGAAATAGTGTGAGAGAACCTGTTGGGCCACCTCCTCAGAGACAGCTGCCCCACATCCTGGATCAGGTCGATCTGAGCTAGAACACAAGCACACGTCATACAGTCATTCAGGAGTCTCAAGACCTTCTAAAGTGGAAAAAAGGTTTTTATTTTAGTCTTAAAAGTGACATATTGTGACTTTAACCTGTTAAAGCTAAAATATGCCAATAATCTCTCTCTCTATATCGATCAATTATATATAGAGAGATAGAGATTTCAACTCCCACAGATGAATGCTGTCGTTGTGTCCTTGGGCAAGACACTTCTGTTGTTCTGGTTCTCAAAATGATTATCCAATCAGAAAGCAGTTGGTTTAAATCTAAAAATGACTCTCTGATTTGAATCGTCACTACCTAAATCCCAGCACCTGCAGCCAATCATTCCTCAGGGCTAGTGCAGCCTCTGCAGCTCAGTGAGTGAATTCTGGAGGTTCTGAGCTTTCACATGAGGCCTGGCCTGTCCGTATACTGAGACAAACTAGTATGGGTCACTGGCAACCCAGGTTCAGTTGGGATTGGAATACCCTTTTTGAAACAGTAAGAGTGCAGCTACAAGAAAATGCATTTTATTTGTCTTCTATACATTTATGACCTTGTAATTTCCTGCCATTGATTCTACTGTCAGTGACATCTCAGGGACAGTACCTTGGTTCCTCATGGGGTTGGAGAGCTTGGCCAGATATGGCAGGAGCTCAGTCTGGAGGGCCACTGGAGTGAGGCAGAAGCTTCTGAAGAGAGTTTGAGCAGCCAGGCAGTTCCCCCGGTACTGCACCACGGCAACAACAACAGGGATTCAGATTCTACAGAACAGCCTCCTCTCCTCTCCACACACACACACACAAAACTCCTACCTTCTTCTGGACGTGCAACCAGTGAGGCTTGTGCAGAGGCCTGAAGCCCACTGTGGCCTGCTGAGAGTTGGAGTGGAGGAGCCCCCTGGTGGCCACTGAGGAGCTGTAGTCAGAGAGGAGGCTGCGGGTCTGAAACAAAAATACCTTTTAAAACAGCACACAGAGTACATCAGAAACAAGCTACAGTGTGTGACATTTTTCCAATCACTGGGGCATTTTACTTGAATTATTATGATTAGCCAAAGCTAATGGTCTTTTCCAGATCTACAGTAGAATTCCTGTACATTTAAGTTAGTCTTTTTACCTCTAAATAGGGTATACTGTAAATAGTTGAGCAGTACCGTCCAGTTGGCAGAGAGCAGGTCGGCATCAGACAGGTACTCGCTGGCCCTCTCCACGTCCTCAATCTCACAGAAGAAGTCCAGGTAGTTCTGGTGCAGGTACAGACTGAACATGTCTGAGGACATGTGCGAGCGCTCCACCACCATCTGCACACAGGCAAAGGACAACAAACACCAAATCAATTCTTTATATTTTAGTTCACTGCACATACATTTTAGACCAACTTCATAATCCTAAAAGTGTGACACCGTACAGAACACATGCATCGAGTGAAATTTAATGGCACTGAGGATTCTCAATTTACTGATTTTGTTTCATATGAACAGTTCCAGTAATTACATATTTTAGGGTTTATGATCATCTCTCTACCTCACTTTTAGAAAATTGGTTCTCTACACAGTGATTTCACCATGTGAACACTGTGATGATTGTGCTGTATTGATCTCTCCTGAGGTTGTGTGCAGTGTAAAGAGGAGTCATACCCACCTCGGGGTCCTCCAGCAAGGGCTCTCTGTGGTGCTGCGACAGGTGAGGAGGCAGACTGCCCCCCTGCAGTCCTGAGCTCACTGCCTCTGAGCCTTCAGGGACAGCTCCTTTTGCCAACAACACAATAAACAAAAACAATGTTAGCCATTTTCACTATGGTTCATATCAGTTACAAAAATTGAGCAACCTGGAGTCACTCAATCTAATCTAGAATGGCTTTTAAAACAATAATAATGTGTATACTCTGTAATAAAAATAGGCCGTCACACATTTTGAAGTGCAATAAATATTGCTACAGAAAAAAATATCCAGATAAACGATAATGTTGAAACTACTTTATATCACAATACACCAAAAGCAGGATAATGCAGGTAACCTTTTTTTTTTTTTTTTTACTGAACCATATTGTAAAAAATGTGCGCAGCAATGTTGTAATGTTCCATGGTATGGCATTTAAGTTATGGCATCACCTTCTTGTTCTCATGGAGATAAGGTCAAATTCGGCTCAGATCTGTGGAGAGGTGACCTCACTCACAGTAAGAATGCATGTTTTAAAAGGTATTTTTGGACAATAATGCAAGATAATTTTAATGCCAAATAGTGGAACATTTCAGGCAAAGCAAAAACATCTCCATGGAGAAAAGCTCAAAAGTCATAATTATACTAATAAAAATAAATAATAACCTTACTTTGTAGATCAATGTTTAAACTGTCAGGAAAAATGCCTTCCTTGCCCATAAATTGTCCCTGCATCTTGGATGGAATTTTCAGTGTTTATGACATAGTTAGAGGTATTACGTTTTATAACTCAGCGCTACTTCCTGTATTTTTGTTGCCTGGCAAATCCAGAGGGATATCAGACTGTTCCCACACCCTCCGTTAGCATCTCAAGCAAGAACCAAACATGATTGTGCAATTAGATTTCAGTGACGCATGTGAAACGAAGGACCCCATTGGTCATCCATCATTAACAAATACAATAACATTTCTCTCACCTCAGATTAACAGTTTAGTGCTTCTTAAAGTATTGAAGAAGTGTGTATTCTGGATCACAGGCAAGTATTTTTGTACTTTTCTTCTCAACCTTTTCCCACAAACTGCCACTTAACTGACTTAAAACTGATACATATTTACCACAGGAACTATCCCACCAAACCAAGTAATAATTAGAAAAACACTGCACTTTAAGCATATGAACAGACTTTTGTGACTGTGTGTGTTGGTGTTAAATGTACATGGGTGGCTCACGTTTGCAATACAGGATCTTGCCCAGGGCTCTGAACAAGAACAGTGAGGCATCCTTCCCTCCAATGGCCTGCTCCTGCTCTTCCTCCTCTGCTCTTCGCCTGCTCCTCTTAGCGCGGTTTGGTTTGGATCGGCCCCTTCCGGAGGACACCCCAGAGGACTTCTCTTTAAATGTTTTCAGAAGACTCTTTTCCAAAGACGTGTCTGATACAAAAACAATAGAAAGGAGAGAAGTGTCTGAAATCAATGAGCCACTGTAATGATCCGAGGTTGCTCAGAAAGCTATGGGATTAAATCAGGTTTATGAGATACAAGGAGCAATTATTTTAATCTTACAAGTTCAGTTTAATAAGAGTAAAGCATGTTGAAAGAAAAGACAATATGTCAGTTGGACTTAGTTAAGAAAGCTAAACTACATTTTATGGAATTGAAATGGTGCAATGTACCTGCATGTAAACACCAGCTAGCCTCTGCAGTCAGATAAAATTATATATACAATATGACATTGATCTGGTGCCACTTGGTTTAGAAGAAGCAGGGTTAGGAATGCACCGAATATCAGCTCAGCCAATATCCTGTTTGAGTCTAGAAATTGTGACATTTTGTTCGGCCCTGAACATCTCATACTGATTAAAATTGTATTCATACAAAACTGTTCTGTAGTTACAGTATGAATAATTTTTTGGGTATATTGCTGTAAACCTCATATGAGAATTTTTTAGGTAAGGTTAGCCTTTGTTATCCACATAGGGAAATTTGCATGCATTTGACCCATCCTTCAATGCCACTGGGGCAATCTGTTAGAAGCAGTGGGTTTTATCTGTTGTGGATGTTTTTGGGTTGATGGGGTGAAGTGCCTAGAGGAAACCCACACAGACACAGGAAGAAACATGTATACTCTGCACAGAAAGGCCTGGGACACCTGGGAGTTGAACCCTGGAACCTTCTTACTGTACTTCTTTCTTTGTTCCTGAAGTCATTGCTGTGTGACACACACCACTATGGCACAACATTCTGTCTGAGGCTAAATGTTTTTTGGGTCCTGAGACCAAAGAAGGTGAAACAAAAAAACCTTAAACTTGTAGTGGCCCAAGGTAGACGTAAAAGACTCAAACTAATCATTGACGATTAGAACCTTGATACCTGGGATACAGGAGAACTGCAGGCTGTTGATGGCACTGCGGATGTCCCCGGAGCTGCCTGTGCACAGACGCTCCAGCAGCGCCTGGTCTGGAGAGGTGAGGCGGCCAAAGGTCTGCTCAAACACACACACACACACACACAATAAAACACACACGTGAGAAAACACACACACAGTAAGAACATGTGGGGCTAGACCTGCCCAAAACAAATTCAATTTTCCTCATCCCACCTTCTCCACCTCCAGCGCTGAAACACGACTCAGCACTTTCATCATGGTAGTTGGCGCCACGGGGTTAAAACTAGAACAGACACAATAGTCAATACCAACAAACTGCAGTTGAGTAATACAGCCATCTTCATGGGGAACTACACATAGTGGTGGCATTGGTCTTTTAAATTACAGGAGTGTTCAAACGTTTGACTGGTAGTGTAGTGTTTTCAAATTTGGAACATACTTTCATTTTTGTTTCTTCTTTAGTTCCATGATTATTTACAGATTATATTCTCAGTATTACATTCCATATGTGTCCATTCCTAGTTTTGATGCTTTCAAACACAAAATAAACTCAAAAGTTTTTGAATGAAAAATATAATTTTTCTTTTTTTTTTAATTAGTTCTTTAACTTTACTACATAATTCCATATATCTTGCATCATATAGTTGATGTCTTCTGTGTATATAAAAGAAAGTGGTCAACTTAAAAGAAAAAAATACACTGGAAATACTACAAATGACAGCAAAAAGAGCAGATAATTTATATATCTCTATATCGCTACATCTTTCTCTCTCTTATGTAATCTTCTAAACAAGGGTATCAAGATAATTTAAAAAAATATTGAGATGTTCTGGTGCACCTGATGTGAGTAATGTGCAGCTCCTCTTGGAGCTCTCGGGGAAACAGGTGTCTGCTGCTACAGTCTGCGCTCGCACTGTCCGACACAATGAACACCAGAGGAACGCGACTGGTCCTCACGAAGCGCCTGGAACACAGCACACCTCACAGCAACACGCTCCCGCTGTACATGTACCTCCAACACAGCACACCTCACAGCAACACTTTACCTCTGTACATGTACCTCCAACACAAGGGCACTTACCTCAGGGTGTCATGGAGGCTGCTGGGCTGTCTGTAGAACTGGTTGGGGAAATCCTACAAGACATGTCATCACATATTTCAGATTACATATGCATAGGGCTCATAAAGTCATTATGACCCTGCTTGCATCATTTAAAAACACTAGCCAGGAGCCACTGTAGTAAAGCTGTAATCACATCGATAACTGATCATTACATCCAGCAATTAAAACAATTCAAATTACCTGAATTTTAACCATAATTTACACAACCTCGGAAGGCCACACGTTTTTCTAACGGGAAACGTTGCAGCAGGTTGGAGCCTTTTACTTGTAGAAAACGTTCATAATAGTATTTTGTGCAAGTTGCTAAGTTTCTAAGTGTGCTCATGCACCGCCTTCTCTCTGTGGGAATAATCGTTTGAATAATCATGATTTCAATTATGATGAAAAATAACTGGATTTTCTTTTTCAGCACTACACGGTAGACAGTACCAATACCCAGTATTTGTCAGGGCAAACAAAATATCACTGATACTTTACAAAGGTCCTGTACCTGATTTTTTCCCCCCATTTATTAGAGCTAAATGTGTCTTTCTCCAGTAGAGATGTACTGTATAAGCAGCTCTTGAGGTCAAAATAAGTCCGCTGTGTACTGTCTGCATCTAATTAGAAAGTGTTTTATCGTCCGACAATAGGGAAGTGTGCGTTCTGCACTCCACTTTGTTGTGAAAAGGGCTTATAGACTCATCACAATAAATAATTAGCCTGCTCAGAATGCATAATGTAAGTGAGGCATAACTTTGGACCGCCCACAAACCATTTTTTACATTTTTAGAAAGTAAAAGGCATGTACAACACCTCAAAGAAAATTATATAATTTATAAAATATGGCAGATTGACAATGTAATGCGCCATCATCAGGTGAGTTTGGATGAAGGTTGAATCTGTCATACTATATTGATTCTGATGACCACATTAGTACCTCAACCAGGATGACCTTCTTGAGAGAAGCCGCCCCCTCCCCACTCATCTGCAGACAGCTGTACTTGTTGGCCCTGAGGAGAAAGTCCTGGAACTGCTGTAGCTGAGAGCCCTGGAAGCCCGACAGACCATTCAGCTGCCAGTCTGCACCAGAACACAAAGAAAGGAATACTACTGCTTAGGTCTGCCCATAACACAACACATGTCAAACCAATTTCTATTTACGTAGTTTTACATCTAGATATTTGATATTTTAAAGCAGGCCTATTCTGCAATATCAACGATATTTAACAATGTTAGTTGCTTTCACTTCTCATTTACCCTCTCAAAGTTGTATTTAGAGTGATTCGTGCATGTTTGAGCAATCTTTATTCTCAAAACGTCATTGCTCCATAGTCATTTTGGTACAAATGGAAGAAAAAAAAAAACAAAACAAAAAAAACGTGCTTGCCAGTGTTAACTGGAGCTATCCATAGAAGGTGCAGACAGCATGCGGCGCTTTGTTGTGACGATGTTTATGGCGATGTCTGCTCCCATTCGGCACCGCAGTTTTCTACCACAGAAGTTAGCAAACTTGTTTCTGTTATCAAGTCATATTAGATGAATATTTAAAATGTCCGAATTATAAAATAATGATTCATGGGTGTCATAGATTATATGACACCCTATAATAGCAGACACAAGCATGTTTATTGCTCTTCTTTAAGAGCGAAACATGCTCAATTGACAATTTTCAGCAGTTTTCCATGTTCCTTTTGTTGAAAAAAAATTTGCAGTATGCTGGTTATATAGCAGACAGTGCAGACATCAATCAAAGCCTTAAAGCAAAGTCAAACTGTAAGCAGACTGCGCTCTTACAGTAAAAAAATAAATAAATAAAATATTACACTACTACTACTTTTACAGTGCTCTACAGTACAGAGGTTGATGAGGTGAAAGAGCGCACCCTGCTGGCTGCTGTGCTCCATGTGCACTGGGTTACTCCACTCCTGTACCCGGGCCTTCAGCACTCTGGACAGGACCTGCACTGTGGCTGTTTTCCCAGAGCCTGAAGGACCAGTCACCAGCAGGACGCCCCCCTGTGGACAGTGGACAGATATTAGGACTAATGGAGGGAGGGAGAAAGAATTTGATTTTATACATTATGTGATCAAATATTGTGAGTCAGACCAGACCAAGTACTTGGGCATGTACATTAGTAGCAATTTACAGTGGGAGACACAAGTTAACACAGTGTCACAGAAAGTATCGGTGGAAATCTGAAGCACTGCCCCCCAGAGGCCAAGACCATGGCCTATAACCTCGCCTGTACGTAGCACATTTGAATACTGCGCTAATCTTCTGGGATCCTTGTCCTATCAAAGGACAACAGTAAACTTGAAAGAGTTCAGAGAAGAGAAGTACGTTTTGTAACTTCTGACTATGATCCATCCTCTGCTCCAACGTCTTGGAGCAGAGATGGAAAACACTTGAGGAATGCCAAAACCATCAGCGACTTGTCCTGATGTATAAAATTACTAACCACACACACCCAGTATGAGAGCTCCTTTTTTTTTTTTTTTCTTTCTCCAACGTACCGTTCCAGAATGGGATAAACTACCAATTGATGTAGTTTTGTACAAATTGCACCATGTATATTCTATGCAGATGATCTAAAAGCAGAGTGAGTAGAGCCTATGAAACATACCCTGGATGAGCTGATGTGCTCTGTCAGCCATTTCTCTACTTCTTCAATCTTCTTTTTGTGAACAGCCAACTCTGCCTACAACACAGCAGTTTCATCTTTGGGCATTCATTTTACATTTACAGTCAGTTTACAGAAAAACAAAAACACAATTTTCAAGATGTAGTGTTGGTTAGGGTCAGAAGGTCCGAATCTCTTTTACAGGGGGAGGAATTATTTTTAGTGGTAGCGGAAACAAGCCTAGACACAGGGAGAACATGCAAACATGAGAATCACCAGGCGAAAGAGGAACTTGAATCAGATCAATCTGGCCATGTATTTCTATTCTTATTATAACAGATAAGATATCCATTATCAGACAGATCTTCAACATGGCATCCTAAATAAAAATAGCCACTGTGTGCAGGTAAAATATGACCAATATTATAGGGCTGTAGTCAACTAAAAAAAAAAAGACAAGTTTGCAAGATTGATAGCTGACTAACTTGAATCAGATCAATCTGGCCATGTATTTCTATTCTTATTATAACAGATAAGATATCCATTATCAGACAGATCTTCAACATGGCATCCTAAATAAAAATAGCCACTGTGTGCAGGTAAAATATGACCAATATTATAGGGCTGTAGTCAACTAAAAAAAAAAAGACAAGTTCTGCAGATTGATTAGCTGACTAAAAAGGGGCGTGGCAAAAGCTCTCAATATATCTGACCCAAACTGATCTCACAAAACTACACCTGCACGGGAGTTCATGCAAAAACAAGTACTAGGAAACAATGTATTTATATAAAGACAGATTAAACTTGTGAATCATGAGTTTAGTCTGCCTTTTTACATATAAATACCAAAAAATACCAAATACCAAAAAATACCAAATATAAATACCAAAAAATACCAAATCTCCTCCTTTCCACTGTTGTTCCAAATCAATCCTTGTCATCCCCAGACAAAACAAGATGAGTGTAAACCTGTGAGTGTGGGGCATGGCGGTCCACCCAAGGCTCGTCCTGGTTCAGAACAGCCCCTTTGGTCAGTCCTTTGCCCAGGCCTGGTGCTGGATCGGCTCTCCTCCGGCCCGGCCTCCTGCTCTCCGCTCTGGAGCTCAGGGTGCTGGGCTTCTTGGGCTCACACACAGGGTCAGATGTCAGGTCACAGAAGGAGGGGTTCACCCAGCACGTCAGCTGTAAACACAATAAGACTACTGCATGGAACATTTCTCTAGAGGGATCATAAAAAAATATGGACGGTACACGGTATTAGTGAATGCCATTATACCACCGAGATGATAACTCTAAAGCAGCATTTCCCTCCCAAAAATGATTCTATATGTACAATATTGTTAATGAACATTAGCAGCAATAAATAAACGAAACACTTAATGAGTCATAATCTTTTCGTGGAACAGAAAAATGACAAAAAGTTTTCCAATAGTAGTTCCACAGAAAACTTCTAAGTATTGACCTCCAAAAAGTACTGTTCCATATGTCATGTATTAAACAATAAGTCAATATAGTAATTATTGTGACAGCCCTACTTCTCTGCGCAATAATCTTTAAGAAGGACATAACATGCTTTTGTCTGTTATCTACACTACCAGTCAAACATTTGGACATACTTTGTTTTTTTTATTTCCATGATTATTTACATTGTAGCTGTAAAGCAGTGGCATCTCGCAAGTAGGAATATAAAGATTACTCAAACATGCGTGAATCACCCCAAATACAACTTTGTGTGGGTAAATGAGAAGGGTGGTTAGAATGTGGTTAAAAGCTGTGAAAAAAAATAAAATAAAATAATGCATAAAATCTTCTAATCACAGTGCACTATGCAACTTTTCTGGTGGAGGTTCCAGCCACCACCAGCTTTATAACATGGCTTAAAGGTCACAAGAGTTCATTTTGCATAATATGGGACCTTTAAAATGCAGCTGTGACAGACCTTGTTGGGTGCCGCAGTGGATCCTGTGCACTGCCTTTTCATCCTGCAACAAACAAATAAGACGCAATTCTCTCTTTATTCAAATGGATCTAGTCAATACAAAACACGCACGTTATTAGACACCGAAGATGACAGCTATACACAATAAATAAGCAAACCTTAAAAAGGTTTTGCCCTTATTTGGCATAGTCCAGTGTTTATCAAACTGTGGTGTGAGCACTTTTCATTCACAGCCTCTTCCTCTTTGGGTTAGTCCTTTGTAGGGTTGTCAAAAGTATCAAAAATCATATCAATACTAAAACTAATATCAAAACTAGAAACTCAGTTGAGCAGATATCAATACTTAAAAAAGTCACATTCACAGGACAGAAATTGACCTTTCCAGAATATCTTAGAAAAGCTAGAATAATCTTGAAATCACATTCTATTGTCTAAATAAAAGAGTGTTTTTTTACCATCACTGTGGTATCGAAATTGGTATTGAGTATGGGGTCTAATCCTTAGTATCGAAATTGAGTTTGAAATGTTGTATTGTGACGACATTAGTCCTTAGGTAGAACCACTGTAGCAATGATGAAGTCCTATTTTAGACCTGGTTTAGACCTAGAATAGTCCTGTTATAATCTTGGTTTAGATCTGGTGTTCTCACAAGGCCAAATATTTTACTTTACTTTAAAAGGCTGCCGTTTTTGAAGTTCAATAATAGTTAGGAAAAATCACAATTAGATATGTTTTCCAAATCGTTGAACCCTTCTAGGTGGTACTTGGAGCACAACGTCTCAGACCCACTGGCATTATCCGTTCTTTTGCATATCCAGTTTTAGCCAGTAAGAGGGAACGCCGTCTTAGATACACAGAGCCACCAGCTCTTAACTAGGAAATCTGAACACAGGACAGACAGAAACAGTGAAATAAACCCCTTAAAATGCCATGTCATCAGAATGTACAAAATTCTGGAACCGAGGCAAAGTGAAACAGATCATTTCCAGTGATTAAGTGACATCAGAAATAATGCTAATGGTTTTAAGTATTTAAAGCAATTATTTTGAATTTCCAGGGCAGAAAAAATAAGAGTTTTCCTTCATTAAATGTGTTGGTGTTTACAATAATTGAAATATAAAATACAATAGTAAACCTGGCTCTGATCTCGCTCATGTATCTGAGTGGTTATCGTCTGTCAAACCCCTTATTTCTCATTATTTATGATATTCTGTGGTTTATCTCAATGTCTCCATTGAAATCACATAACGTTCCACTTCAAAATGGAGTTGCCTCCATCGTTTAATTTAAAAATTGTTTACAATCTTTTAAAGACATCCATCCGATGTATCGCATAACTGCACGTTCTAAATGATGCTGTAATTGTCCAGTGCTGTCCACATGCTCGCGGTTTAGACCTGGCTTTTGGTTAGTCCTGGTGCTGATGTACATTTAGTTTAGTCCTGAACTTGACCTGGTTCAGACCGGGTTTAGTTTTGGTGAAGCCTGACAAACATTCAGGTAAAGTGATTGGATCTACTTAGAACGTCTTACCTGTCGTGTTTTCTTTTCACACTCAGGCTGTTTGAGGTGTGCTCGTAACGGCAGTGGCTCGACTAGTTATAACACGTCCATTTTAGATTCATTTTAAACTTTATAAACGTGAGAAATATTGTCGCGTAGCATCAGAAACAAACTGCGAACTTTTTAAACAGCCTCCGCTCTGCTTTACGTCAACCGCCCCTCACACTCATGGATCTTTTACGCTTCATGATTACGCTTTATTACGACAGCCCGCACTTTACGGCTACTCACGCTTCTTTTCCGCGTGGCTGTGGCAGAGCATGGGTTTGCACAGCCCGCTAGCGCCGTCATCCGGAAGGAACCAAAACCAGTCTAGAAGCGACATTTTGAGGACTTATCACTTTTCAGAATTTCAAAGGATAGAATAGCCAATTTGTTTAGAATTATTTATTGCTGTAGCAGCAGTGCTAATTTTTCATCTTTCACCACTTAGATGAACCCACGGATTGCTCAAGGGTCCGTGCATTGTTGGGGATCATATAAAACAAATAAAAAATTAAATAAAACATCTAACCAGTTTATTTTAGCTTGTCTAAAAGTGAATAAAATGAGGGAATACATGTATTTCTTTTCATTATTTTTTCATGTTTTTTTCTCGGTATACGGATCCTAAAGCCAATCAGTATATAAGTATATTAAGATTTGGACTGTTTTCCTTCATAACTATATCAAAAATGGTTCATTATATTTATATTTATTCATTTATTTTATTTGTTTGTTTGCTTGTTTGTTTCTTTGTTTGTTTCTTTGTTCGGGCATTTAGGCGGGTTGTCTGATTTCAACACAGCATTCTTTCTTACCCGTTTTGCAGCCTATTTGCATGATAATGTATTTAATATTTGTGCCTTTTTGGTCCATAAGCCTATACATGCTTTCATTGTGCGATGTAAACAAACAAAATAATAAACAAGCGCCCATGCATAAAATGTACTTTAGTTTTTATCGGTAGGGGGCAGTGTAATCACGCTACCCTGGTTTGTTTTGGTTAGCAGTTAGCAGCTAGCCACGTGCTCCGGGATAAGTGGACTGATCTACTGTCACTGGAGACTGATCCGTGTGTGCAGGTGTGTATGTTCTCCTCGCACCGTGTGTCCTCGGTACGTGCTCTGACACACTGGACAAACGTGTCTTTTGTTTTACAGTTCCACTTTGAGCCTTCACACGTGTTAGCCGAGTGTTAGCACCAGCACAGGAGCAGATGATCATGAGAAAGAAACCCAACATTCTCCTAACGGGTACGTCCCTAAACATCAACTCCTCATATACAACTCTACAGACATATCTAAAGATCTGTTATTATCATGTCAGAAATGCAAGTCTGAATCGGGACTGAACATGTGATCTACCATGTGATCTAAACCAGAAGAAAAATAATTTAACTAGGTCTGAATTACCTTGGTGACTTAAACTGCACATCCTTATCTAATGCAGTGCTTCTCTGTGGTATAGGTCTATGTACTGCTTAGGCACAGGGATAGGACACTGACATGACATTGTGGGTGCAGATGGGGTTTGTTCTTGAAACTGTATTATTATGATCATAAATCAGTGGCTACACCAATTTATGAATATAATTATTGCACTGTTAAGCAGTACAGTGTATGACCATTACATTAGACTGCTGAAGGCAGATTGGTGACAATTACAAAAAACTATGTACAGGTACTTCATCACATACACTAATGTACTATGTCCTGTATACTCATGTACAGGTACTTTGTCATGAACACTGATCTACTATGTCCTGTGTACTCATGTACAGGTCCATCACATACTCTAATGTATTATGTCCTGTATACTCCTGTGTAGTACTTCATCACATACACTAATGTACTATGTCCTGTATACTCATGCACTGATATACTATGTCCTATATATGCAGGTGAAGTACTTCATCACAGTACTCTGATGTACTATGTTCTGTGTACTTGAAGGTACTCCAGGAGTAGGGAAGACCACCCTGGGGAAGGAGCTGGCTCAGAGGACAGGCCTCGCATATGTCAACATCGGCGAGCTCGCACAGGAAGGTACAGGACAGATTTGGAAAATTTTCAGTTTCAATTCAATGAAATTCAATTTATTTTTATAAAGCCCAAAATCACAACAGCAGTTGCCTCCTAGGGCAGAACAAGGTAATTAATTTAACCAACGGAAAGTTAGAAAATCAGCAATGAAACAGACATTGGTCAATAACAGACAACCAAATTAATCAACAGAAAACAAGCAAATGGATAACCCAGAACATCCTCTGTCCTCTTTCTCGGCAAGGAAAAACAAAAAAAAATAAACAGTGGGAAGAAGAGAAACCTCAATGAGAAGCACAGTGAAGGAGAGATCCACTCCCATGGACAGGCAGCTGCAGATGTGTCCAGGACTAATGTGCATCCATTTGCAGATAGAGTTCAAGTCTGTAGGGTCAGAGTCCACTCAACTAAGGGACAGAGGGGGGCTCATCCACAGTAGGGTAGGGGTCATCCTAGCCAGGTATTGGGTCATCCAGCCAGGTGAGCGAAGGGGAGGATCCGGGTCCACAGAACAGGGTCAGGGCAGAGGAGGGGCATCTAGGGTCTAGACATCACTGGGTGGTCAGTGGCCAGGCATCTGAAACAGTTGTACTCCCCAGAGGGGAGTGGGACAGGGAACATGTGAATAGCAATAAACAAACTCCAGGTGAACTGAATAGTGAATGTTGTTGACAAGGAAAGTAGGAGGAAACAGGATAGTGCTCAGGTTACCATACTTCCCCCAGCAGAGATGCTCCTAAGGCAATGACCTCTGTTTTTTCAGGGTTGAGCAGCAGATAATTAAGTGTCAGGGTTTTCATGGCCTTCACACAGGCACTAAGTCTGTCTACTCGACAGTCTGATCTGGTTTCATTGATAAGTACAGTTGTGTGTCAGCAGCATAGCAGTGGAAGTCATGTTTTCTGATGATATTACCTAACAGCAACATGTAGTGTGAACAGGATTGGACCAAGTACAGAGCCCTGTGGCACACCATAGTCTACCTTAGAACATGGAGAGGAGCTCTGATTTACATTAACAAACTGGTACCTATACCTCAGATAAGTAGGATTTAAACCAGCTGAGGGCTGCCCCTCTGACACCTCTGTCACATTCTAACCTCTGTAGTAGAATGTTGTGGTCGATGGTGTCAAAGGCTGCACTGAGGTCCAACAGAACTGACACCAGTCCATTGTCAACAGCTAATAAAAAATAATTCGTGCCTTTGGGTAGTGCAGTTTCTGTGCTGTGGTGAGCTCTGAATCCTGATTGAAAAACTTCAAATAACTTATTAGCCTGTAGGTTCTGTAACATTGGCCTGTTATCTTGGGGCCTTTCTGTTTTCAATTGAAGTATTATAATTGAGTTGTAACTTCAATTCTGAAGAAAGATACTTGATTGTATATTACATTTGAAATACAACGCTTCCCCCGATGAAGACCTGCCAAAGGTGTTATATCAGTATATTCCTTACACAATTATACATTTTTAAGATATTTTTTAAGTGCAAAAGGAGGAGATATTTATACATCAGTCCAACTAGTTCCTAGCTCTCAAAAATCCTGTGGCACATTGTTAATATTCCCCATCTTACGTTATTCCTGTATGACAATATTATTATTTTGATAATGGGTATTATTTATTAGTAGTTGACTTGTGACAACTACTTGACATATTATTGTGTTTGTATGTATTTGTTAAACGACTCATGCTTTAGTGTGGACCTAAGATGCCCTCTGCTCTTGCTTGTTCAGGACAGCTGTACGATGGATTTGATGAGGAGTACAACTGCCCGATTCTGGATGAAGACAAGGTCAGTGTAGAGGCACCAGCTCAATTTTAGTTTTGTATGAACAAAATTCTGCTTTCATGTGGTCAGAAATGTGGATTGAATATTCTTGAGGCAAATTTAATGTATCAGATTTACAAAAAAAATCAATACTCTGATACTAATTGATACTAAAACTAGTATAGGAACTGTAGTAAAAGTATTAATATCGAAAATCACACAAATAGGACAAAATTTGAGCTTTCTTGAATTATAGAATGGTCTTGATCTACAGCAGGACTAGTATAAGATCACATGGACATGTTAAAGAAACAACTATTATTTTGTGTTGGGGGAAAAAAAAGTGTTTTTATCTTCGTCTTTATCTTTTTTATCTTTGTTTTAAAATCTGTGTAGTGTATAATTGCATTGCATTTTCCTTTGAATTGAGTTTGAAATTTTAGTATTGTACCAACATTAAAACTCTTATAGCTGCAAAACCCAAAACCTTCACCATAGGTCAAATCCTCCAGCTAAGGTAGTCCTGACCAGTACTAGCTCAAGATGGGTCCCCAGGTACTGTATGGAGTAGCTCACTGCTCCTGAGAGGTTGCCCCAGCATCACCGGTTGAAGGATGAGTCAAATTCAGAGAATGAATTTCCATCACGCCACGAGGGATCATTAAAGTATACCTTACATTACCTTACAAACCTCGTTTTCCCCATGTGGTCATTTTTGGCAAAGACTGTCCACTTGGAGTGTGCCATGTATGATGTGTGGTGGTAACATGTATGATGTGCGCTGTGTGGTAGTATCATGTATGATGCTGTGTTCTGTGCGGTGGTGCAGGTGGTGGATGAGCTGGAGGACAAGATGGCAGAGGGCGGCGTCATTGTGGACTATCACGGCTGTGACCTGTTCCCCGAGCGCTGGTTTCACATTGTGTTCGTCTTGCGCACAGACAACACCAAACTGTACACACGTCTGGAGAGCAGGTCAGTATAGAGACTGTACTCTTAGACAGTACGGACAGTACACAGACTGTACTCTTAGTACGGACAGTACACAGAATGTACGTACACTGTGCACACATCAGGAGAGCAGGTCATTAGTGCATGTTTTGTCGATCTTTTCTTGAGCTTTTAACCATGTTATCATTAATCCAAACTTGTCTTCTCTGAGCGCTCAAATATGCTTCACCAGTTTATTTGCTTCACAGGTAAAACTCTGGACTTCTTCTGCTCAGTTTTTAAGCCCCTAAACCATACCCTGACTCATTCTGCGGTCAAATTGTGTTCACAATGACCCCATGGCTCTGTTAGCATAGCATTCACGGGGGATATGGGCCGTTTCTCAATTCCCAGTATGCAGACTCTATACTCGTGTACTCCCAGGTACAGATTTGTGGGTGCAGACTCAGAGAATGGACTTGAGGGGTTTATGTGGATGAGGGGTTTATGTGGATGCTCGCTATAATAAAACTAATAGTGCATTTGAAACAATTTCACAAATAAAGAAAACATTATCCATATCCATAATATAGCCTATTGTATAACCCATCAGCCCCCTTCATCATTTAGACTAAATGTTTGAGCCAACTTGAATTATGTTTATTCATCAAAAAATCTAAAAACTTGTAAGAATATAAACCTAATGTACACTGCATTCATTGTGTTCTAGGTGCAGTACTGAATACATGTATGGAAAATACAGTAAGAATATGTACTGTAGGCTATTCTGGTACAGTTTCATTTGGTGGTATTCAGAATGAAGTTACTTTTCTAAAATCAGTAATAAATAGTGGTATTCTAAGCATTCAGAATACTCCATTCTTGGGGCCATACATTGTAGAATAAATATTGCCCAGTTGACTTCTTTGAGTGACCATGCAAATTCCGGCCAAGACTGATTATTATGCTGCTATTAATGATATTTAACGAAATGATAATTAATTGAATAATTATTAAAATATATAAATACATGATGCTAAAAAAATGTAATATCCAGCTTTAGACTATTTCAGTTTATTCACTATTCAAATTGAGGCACAAAGGTTTGTTTCAGAGTTTCTGGTCTACTGAAAAGCCTGCTGCATTTGTCCTCATATGTTCATGTAATTATATATTATAAACGTATGAATTGTGAGGAAATGGAAGCAATGAAACAAACATCTGCTAAAAAACAAAGCCTATGTAGGTTTATTAGGCTATATGAGAAATAAGAGAATTATTGCAAATAAAACCAGATCAGTAAGTGCATTGATTTCCATGCGCTGTATCTATTGGCTTGACTGAGCGGCTTTGCTAACGCCGTGTGCACAGGGCTGCCCTTTGTGTGCGTGGAGGAGAGGGCACTGGCGGAGAGTCGAAATCAGCAAATTTTAATTCCGGGGATTTCCAGCGGACCTGCCGAGAAGCGGGGGTTGAATTGGAACACGATGTGGGGTGTGGAGGGTGACGTTTCGCAAGTCCACAAGCTCACAAGTCTGCAGAAGTATGAGGATTGAGAAACGGCCATGGATTTTGTATTACTTTGCCATTGTTAATTCCTGTTGCTGACAGCAGAGGGAGCTCCTACACCTAAATGCCTCATTGGAAACGGAGGTGAAGTTTATAAAGTATATTTTGCAAATGCAGACATTATTTTAAGTTAGAAATTCTGCCATTTCATTTTTTCCCAGCTTTAATTCCCTTTGCTTTTTGGTCACCTTGAGATCAGCATTTCTCATCTGAGTTCTTAGAGCGAGAGTAGCTAGTCTAGCACACAGTGTTATGGAACGAAGCACAGCAAAACACAACTCCAGGAATATATTTGATAAGGAAACGATGTTATACCATGGTAAAAAGTCCATTTTACATGTTATGTTACATGTTATGTCCCCTTTTAAAAGTAATACATTACTAGTTGCTACACTGAGTGGTTTTGGAGCGTCCACCTGTTTTCCCCCCTAAATCAAACGCAGTGTCCAGTTGGTGGTTTTCAGATTCTAGAATGTAATGTCATATTATTTTTTATTTATTTATTTTTATTCTTTATTATTTCTTCTCGATTACGTTATATGTTGCCATGAAATATCCAAAAGGTAAATGCACAAATGTTGAACCAGATCATTTCTATTAGTGATTAGACCCAAGAACTGACTGTAATACATCAAAAACCTGCATTTTAACAATATTCATTTTAGCTGCCCCCATCTGTATTAAATATTAGCCTATAGAATGTCATCTGAAACTCAGCAGTATAGTATATTTACTCTGCTTCTCTTGTGAGCACAGGGGCTACAGTGGCAAGAAGCTGCAGGACAATGTGCAGTGTGAGATCTTCCAGACCATCTTGGAAGAGGCTCTGGAGGCCTACCAGGAGGAAATTGTGCACCAGCTGCCCAGTAACACACCGGAAGACCTGGAGCAAAACACAGAGCAGATAGTGCAGTGGACCGAGCAGTGGATCAAGGACCACAACTAGAACTTCCCAACAGAGACTGAGCTGTCATACTTTTGGGTTTATCATGTCTTTAAAATACCATGTCATCAGTATGTTCAAAATTCCAGAATGGAGGCTATTGGAGGCAAAATGAAGTAGATATAATACATTTTAAATTATCAGATCAAAATTGAACAGTTTTGAATTAGAAGGGGTAGAAATGTTAGTTTGTATAATTGGTGATAAAATAACTATGTAAGATAAATCTGTAGATAAAATACTGATCCTGATTACTAAGTACGGATTCTGATTCTTTCTTTAGACAATAGAATGTGATTTTAAATCATAGTACTTTCTTTTATATTACCATGTGGCCTTATATCTGTGTAATCCCTCAGTCGTCCAGGTAGGTTCCATAGTGGTCCATGGGTGTATACTAGTCTATGTGGTCTTATACTTGTTCTGATACAGCTCAAGATCATTCTAAACCTATTTAATGTTCATTTCTATTCTGTAAATGTGACTTTTTTTAGTCATCAGTACCTGCTCAAATGAATGTGAGTTTAGTATCGACTAATATTTGATTTTTGATACTTTTGGCAACCCGTTCCCTCCAATTGGCGCCATTCTGGACTTTAGAATGTTTTTGTTTACAAACTTGTCTCTATAGAACTGTATGTATGAGGGCAAGTTGATGTGTGAGTGAATATATGACTTCCAGTGCAGAGAACTCTTGTGTCGTCTCGCGTCAACAGCACCAATGTACCCTGTGACAGAAGAGATGAAAAGAAACATGGTTGCTGAGCTTGTAGACAAATCCAACAAATGCTTTGCCTTGTATTGTATATGTGTATATGGTGTAAGGATTCTCTGTGTCTTTGTATTATGGGATGAAATGGAACTGCGCTTCTTCCTCAAATTATAAACATGCAGTGGGACTGGGCCACAATAGCTGACTATAAAAACACTTCAGCAGTTTTTTTTTTTTGTTTTTCCTCACTTCATTGATACAGTGAATGACCACTGCACACGGGAAGTTACTGCAATGTCCTCATGACCACTACACACAGGAAGTTACAGCAGTGTCCTGGCTAAAAGTGGTGAAAAGTCCAATGCTGGCTCAGAGTGGTCAAATTGGGGTTAATGTGGAATTTAAAGCGGATATGACAAGTTAGACTACACATTTCACTAAAACATAGTTAACATTAGATTCACAATTAATTTAAAGCCACACTATATAACTTTTTTATGAAATGTTCATTTAATCTTCCACAGTGTCATCAAACTTATCTATCTTCATGGAGAATGTTTTTTGGTGGATGGTTTTAACTTTCTGTGTCCATGGAATCATGCAGGTGATGTACCACCTCCAGAAAGCTTTCAGGACATAAAATAATGCGTACATTTGGAAAACACACTTAATACCAGAGCCGTGTGTACAAGCCGTCAGAGTTCCCACTGCTGACAGCATTAGGCATGACCCCACACAGTTGTAGTGAAAATTGAGAACCAACTTCTGGTTTATTTTCTATTACATAACTGTCTGAAATGGAGTGATTTCTGAGTGCTCAGAGGGAAATCTAGTGCACAGTGTTACAGAAAGAAATGTGAAAGCAGCAAAATACTCAAAATCTTTTTGATAAGGAGGTGTGACTTGGAGGGCATTTTATGATTTTATGATAGCAGTCATACTGTAAACAAGGACCAAGTCTTGTCTAATTTACACAATAGTTATGATTTGACAAAATAATGTATGACATCTTCATAACACCTTTTACCTGGGTGTTACCTTTCCTCAAATGAATGTTTAATTGTAAAAAAAAATGTGTTTATGTACCTAACATGTCGTTGCATTTTGGATGGAATTTTGTGTATTGATGACAAAGATACAAGGATTCCTTCTTAGAACTCAGTGCCATTTCCTGTATTTTTTTCACAAACGGCCACTAAGCTGACACCACCATCCCAACGGAAAAGTCATAGTTAGAAAAACATGAAAACCGCTCATATGCATTTTAATAATTACACTTCACTACAAATCATTCATACTCCTTTATGTAATTAGGGCAAAGCTTTTATTTTCTGTAATGGCTGGTCACCACTTATGACTGAAAGAATTGAAAGTGTGTGGGCTCTTGTGCTGGGAAGTCCAGGGAGTGTCAGGTTTCGTGCCAACTGCAGTTTCCATACAAAAGACAGTTAT
>KN483853.1:0-37224 GCA_000787095.1 Periophthalmodon schlosseri | reverse complement strand
CCAGTTTGTTAATGTAAATCAGAGCTCCTCACTATGTTCTAAGGTAGCCTACGGTGTGCCACAGGGTTCTGTACTTGGTCCAATCCTGTTCACACTTTATATGTTGCCGTTAGGTAATATCATCAAAATATCAACGAAAACATGACATTAACTTCCACTGCTATGCTGATGACACACAGCTGTACTTATCAATGAAACCAGATCAGACTGATCAAGTAGACAGACTTGGTGCCTGTGTGAAGAACATAAAAACATGGATGACACTTAATTATCTGCTTCTTAACCCCGAAAGAACAGAGGTCATTGTTCTAGGTCCCAAAGGCCTGTGAGACTCTATCTGACTAGAGAGTCACACTGGACAGTGTCAGCGTAGTCTCCAGCTCTATTATAAGGAACCTTGGAGTCTTATTTGACCAAGAGCTCTTATTCACACCACATATAAACCAAGCCTGTAAAACAGCCTTTTTCCACCTGCATATCGCCAAAATCAGAAAATGTATGTAAACATCTGGGGAGTACAACTGTTTCAGATGCGTGGCCGCTGACCACCAGGTGATGGCTGGACCCTAGATGCCCCTCCTATGCCTGATCCTGTTCTGTGGACCCTGATCCTCCCCTTCCCTCACCTGGCTGGATGACCCAATACCTGGCTAGAATGATCCCTACCAAGGATAAGCCCCCCTCTGTCCCTTACTCTTGAGTGGTCTCTGGCCTGTACAGACTCTATCTGACACACATCTGCAGCTGCCCTTCCATGGGAGTGGATCTCTCCTTCACTGTGGTTCGAGGGCTCTTTTTTTCCCACTGGGTGTTTTTAGTTTTACCTTGCCAAGAAGGAGGGTCTAAGGAGAGGGAATGTTCTGGGACAGTTCTCCATTTTCTTTTTTTTTTGTTAATTAATTTGCTTGTCTGTTATTGACTAATGTCTGTTTCATTGTTGATTTTCTAACTCTCTGTTGGTTAAATGAATGATCCTGTTAAGGCCTAAGAAGCAACTGCTGTTGTGATTTTTGGGATTTACAAAAAATCTTTGAATTTAATTGCTGTCAGGCTTGTTATTTTGGTCTTAAAATCGTCGTATTAACCTGCTCTACATGATCCTGATGTTTTTATTTCGCAAATCAAGATATGAACATTAATTACGGACAAATCAGGTGCTTTCTTTCCCCGAGGTCACTCCCACTAACGTTAGCAACAGGATTAAGGAATGTTGATAAGATACGCCAGGAAAGTAAAAGTGTTCCTGCAGTGTGGATCTCTGGGAAGTCGCAGTCGTTGGTCGTGATTGTTTTGACGGGAAAACACTTAAAATCCCCCATCACCCCCCCTTCCTGCATTCAGGCGAGGCTGGGCATGTCTCTCACGTTTACTACCTAGCATCACAACACCAAGCGGAGACATGACGCAATTCAATACAACTACCCCAGGGCACTTTCCGGTTCCAGAATGATACAAAATCTGGACTGTTGCCATAGTAATTAAAGTTTCATTCACACATGTTTGAGTAATACTTTATTAGTCTGTCTACATCTCCAAAGCTCAAAATGCTCTTTTCCACCTGTGATGCCAATGAATTGGTAGTTGTCAAGTTAACAGCTACCTTTTACCTTTTGTTTAGAAGAGATAAGAAATTCCAGGGCTGAAATTATCCAAATGATTGTAGTGAAGGTGTGGAGTTTAAAAAACACAGTGGAGCACCTCCTGTATTACCGCATGACACCACAAGGTGGAACAGCGTGTTTTGTGTTTAAGAGAATAACTCTAACCTAAATATGCATGATTTGTGTGTTAAACATGTGTGAGTGAAACAAAACCCAACTCCAGGTATGTTTTTATGAGGAAATAACATTATAACATAGATCAGAAAATAGCATAATGTGGGCCCTTTAAAGGTGGTGTACCTGATTTTCACTGTCTTAAAAGGTGAAAAACATAATTTGTTAATTTTAAACAGTAAAAGCCAAAGTTAAATCTGTCAACTGGACCAAAGGTTGTAGGAGTGAAGCTGTTTCACTGCTCATCCAAGCCGCTTCTTCAGTTCTGGTCAGATTACTGGTGGACACTGCCTTAAATGAACGATTTCACTCCTACAACTTTTTGACCTGGACGACTGAGGGATTACACAGACATCTTAATTTTAAACAGTTTGCAATGGCCCAAAGTTATAAACTCATCACGGTGGATAATTAGGCTGTTCAGAATGCATAAGGTAAGTGAGGAATAAGTCACCACTGATGTTCTCCAAGGTTTGGTGCTCGGCCCCTTATTCTTCATCATCAACATGCTTCCCCTCAGCCACATCATCTGTCACTATGAACCTCACCTTCACTGCTACGCCGATGATACTCTGAGGCCCCTACAGAACACAGGTTCAGCTCTCAGGGGCCCCTACAGAATCCAGAGCTCCTGGGCCCCTACAGAATCCAGAGGTCTGGGGCCCCTACTAAACACTGAAGGAAAATGTGCTGCACGATTCAAACTAAACTGATGACACAGACTTGGGGTGGCCTGGGGGCTAGCTCTGCAGAGGCCAGCCTGCAGAGCGTTTGGCCCGCTCAGCCTCTGTTGGGGGAGTGCCAGCTGCTCCCATTTCCAGTGAAGTGAGCAGCACTTTCACTTTCTCTTCACCTATATAAAAGAAGGCAGCATCAGCCCAAAGCTCCAGACACGCTTCACCACAGCAACCTCTGCCTCTCCATCAGCATAACACCAGCCTGCAGCTCACTACTGTCAATCAACTCTACCAACTCTACCACCAGCTCCAGCCCCACTCCAGAGCAGACAGATGGATCCCAAAGTGTGTGTCCTGCTCCTGCTGCTGTTTGCTGCTCTCTGCACAGGTAAGACCCTCCAGGATGCCCTATAATTACGACTGACAACCAGATGGTTGCTGGTTCAAACCTTACCTGAATGCATTAGCTGCATATGTCCATTGGCACTGTGGTAATGTATTAGGCTAGTGCAATATTATTTCTATAGTTTCATTCTAAAAAGTATCTGTTTGGTGTGCAGCGGAAGTCCCTCAGGACTGTTGTTTCGATGTGGCCTCGAAGCGCTCCCTGCCTGCTAGACTCATCCAGAGCTACAAGGTGCAAGAGGCGGGGAGAGGCTGTGCCATCAGCGCCACTGTGTAAGTGTCTATCTGTGTGTGTGTGTGTGTGTGTGTGTGTGTGTGTGTGCAGTGGCCAGTGTAACTGGTGTGTGTAGTAGGTGTGTGTGTTTGTGCAGAGGCCAGTCTAACTGTGTGTGTGTGTGTGTGTGTGTGTGTGTGTGCGTGTGTGCGTGCTTGTGTGTGTGTGCAGGGACCAGCCCAACTGTGTATGTGTGTGTGTGTGTGTGCGTGTGTTTGTGTGTGTGCGTGTGCGTGCTTGTGTGTGTGTGCAGGGACCAGTCTAACTGTGTGTGCTCTGAGGGACCAGTTTAACTGTGTGTGTGTCTGTGCAGGGTCCAGACGAAAAGAGGCAAACAGCTGTGCTTGCCTCACCCAGAGGGACAACCATGGGTGCAGAAACTCATCTGGATGGTAAACCAGAGACAGCAGCAGTAGACGAAGCTGTGAGGTGGAGCCTAAATGAACACTTGTATCTCTGTGTCCAGACTGATTCAAATGCACTTTAACATAACCACTGTCTGTCCATGTTTTAAATAAAGTGTGTATGTTGTACCTGTGGAGTGGACTCGTGGTCTGTAAAGTGTCTGCTTGACTGTAATACTGTAATACTGTAATACTGAATAACCACATTCCACTTTATGTGTTGTTATTGTTGATAAATGACTATGTGACACATATGATCCAACTCTGAATATTCTGAATACTCACAAAGTACATAGTTGTGGCTAGGGATAGGGGGTAGGTGAAAAGTGAAATTTTCTGAGCACTTAAGCCTTAAATAAATAACAATACAGGGTTACTCAAACACGCATGAATCAATAGAAATACAATTTGGGTAATAGCTCTATGGGTCAGAGTGTCAGTAAATCCCTTGCTAGTAGCCCGGTTGAAAATTGAGTCATATCTAATGTTGGATGGCGTACAAGGTCAACAAGCCACAGTCTAGAGGGGGGAGGCTGTCTTTCTATTTGAGCAGCATTAGACTTCAACCTCGGAGTGTTGTAAAAGCAATCACACTTTTATATTTTGTATGCAGAGTTTGGCAGGGACGTGCACAGACATTTTGAGGGGCAGGTGCTCAACCAAGAAAAAAGGGCACTTTTCCATATCATTTAAAATGAACTTATGCACGTGTTTTAAAAGTAAGAGTAAAGTTAGAGATTACTTTTAGGTGTGTGCCTGCTGAGATTTAGCAGCAAATCTCTCTCTATGAGCTGAGAGACCAACAGGAATATTTTTTTATCCCTTACCCAGGAGGTTTTGATAAAAATGAGTGTAATTTCCTGTCATCTGGGGTGTTTTAGGTGAAGAAATCCTACTTTTTTGCAGTCTGATACAGCATAATGGGATATAAGCTTATTGTTGTAGCCTACTTCTCTCCAAGATTCAAAATGGCAATTGTTTATTAGACTATAACAACTGGCCTGCTTCATTAACTTCCATTGTAGAAAGACTGATCACTTAGTTCTCTGGTTCTACTCACACTATTGAATCTACAAACGTACGTATTATTCCATCAGTTGTTCTGCTTATAACATCACGAACATGAAGCTGATTGTCCAAAAATAAACATTGGCTAAAAGTTTAGATTTAGTTTAAGTTTAGAACATCTTTATGAACATTAAACTGTTCCTGCAGTATTTGATTAGGCTCTGTGTTCTGTTAAGGTGGAGTGGAGCCTGGAGTCTGACGCTGCGACAGGCAGACGTACATGAGTGAGCGAGAGGCAGGAGTGACATTCTTTTATTGAGTGTTTAAAACAACTTTTACACATCTGCTGTCTTCATGGGCAAATATTACACCTAAAAAATGTGTTAACCACAAGAGCACTGAAGTCAAAGGGGCAGGTGCTTAGTAGCAGCTGGGCCCTATCTGTGCACGTCTCTGGAGGTTGGTAGTACTCAGTTACATTTACTTTTTAAAGAAATTGTACTCTTCTTAGTACTTTTCTAGCAGCATACGTTTACTCCTACTTGAGAAATATTTTTACTGAAGTGAAAATACTCCTGTAAAAGTTTTGGTTACTCTTCCCACTGTGAGTAAATCTACAAGTGACAAAAGCTTTATGTTGACAATATGAAATGATTTGAACATTTGTGTTTCTTGCACTTCTCTTTCAGATATGATTTAGTTAGTCTATTTTTTGTGTCTATCCTAATACAAATACCAGACTTATTTGATGCCATTATTTAACGTTTTGTTCTTCAAATTACATTCACTTTTGTTTCTGTTTCTACATTGTTTGTGTTTCTATATTGGATTAACTAAAGGAGATTAAGAGACCGGTTTTCTGAACACAAATATGATATACCCTATTTACCCAGTAGCGCATTTCATATCCTCTGGGTGCAACATCAACTTTCTCATGACATGAGAAAGTCATGTCATCAAGGTCATCCCCAAAATTATCCCGGGTGGAAAAGGGAAAATCTTCTGGATAGAAACACCGGAAGCAATGAACTTCCCGTGTCTGAACTTTTGACTTTTCTTTCCTCCTCTAAACTCTTGTATTGTGTATGTACCAATATGAATTTGATATTTATACATTTTTTCTAAATGAATATACTTTTTAGTCTTAGTGGGTACCGACCTCTATTAGTGTACACACTGATCACATAGTAGATACAACTACAAGTAGTTTCTACATACCACCTCTCTATGGTGGTCTTTTCCCTGGGGTCATCATTTTATTGTAACATATTGTATTGATGTGTGTTTTTTGTGATGGGGTGGTCACTTGACCTCACATGACCACCTCACATGAATTTTAATTGAGTAATATTTTGAAGTAACGTAATTCTTACTGCAGTACAATTTCTGGCTACTCTACCCACTTCGGTTTGTATGGAAATGCCTGGACAAAGCAGTGATATACAATGCACATACTGCTTTTTCAGCTTCAGTTTTTCAGCTTTGAACAAAACCAGTGTGTCTGGTTCAGCTTCACAATGACACAATTAGCATTAAGGTCAGGTTTGGTACGAACTATTTTTAAGAAATGAAACAAAAAGTCAATGGACCAGTTTCTATAACTGATCTAGTTACAATAACTGGTCCATTGACTGACTAATGACCATTTCTTGTATAACTTGAGAATGATCTTGAGCTGGATCAATATAAGACACATAGACTAGTACACGCCCATGGACCACTATGGAACCTACTGGACGACTGAGGGATTACACAGGTATAAGGCCACATGGTAATTTAAAAGAAAATACTATGATTTACTGTTGAAATTGACATTCCATTGCCTAAATAAATAGTGTTTTATTATCATCATGTCACGGGGTGAGTTTTTTTTGTAAAATGGCATGTGACAGTGGCTGACTTAAAATGTTAAAATTATGGAAAAATGAAATTAGAACAGAGAGCTAAAATGGTGTAACCAATAAAACCAACAAAGATTAAAAGCTAAAATATAATTTATTACAATAAAAGCAGGATATAAAATAAGTACAAGGTTAAAATAATAAAAGGTAATGTGGGGGTTAGGTGCTGAGTTCAAATGTCCAAGGTCCAAGGTCCAACTTCTCATCTCTGGGATGACCTAGGGGCACAAAGCACAGGACCTGAGACATACAACAGCATGGGTCAAGCTGAGTCAAGCTAGGTTAAGGACCTGTAGCTTTAAGGGGCACTTACACTGCAGGGAGAGCTCCCCAATCTGCTGCTACGTTATTGGGCCTTCTAGGGTCGGGGACAGTCCACGGGTGCACCTCTCCGACGCCATCCTCCAAGGCACGGTGCGCCACCCCAGCACTTGCACCTGCCAAGACACACCCACAGCAGCGATCAATACGACCAGACAGACCTCTACAGCTATAAGCTCTACTGAGCACCACTAGCCACTGCCTGGTTGTCTTCGGTCTCAGGTGCTCCTTCTTGGTCCTCCGCGCTGCCGTGACGCAGCACATGCCTTCCTGCACTGGTACCCTGTTACTCCAGCTCATCCTACTCAATCCCTGCCTTCTCTGTCCCCGACTTCCCTTTTCTTTTGGTTTTTCTGCTTTTTATTTTTTATATTTAAATTTTCCTGCCACACACAGGTGTCCTGATTGTTCCAGGGACTTAGTTGGAGAGCACAGTCACATGGTTGGCTAGTTGCTCTTGGCAACAAGGGAGGTGTCAGCTAAAACCATTCCATTTAAAACACAACAATGCAACGCAAAGATAAAATCACATTTAAAACAGAACATTGAGAATCAAATCTGTTTGTTAGTATGTGAAATCACATTTGAAATTTTAGTACTGTGACAAGGCTAATTTGTACTCAAGTAAAAGTACAGTTACTTAGCCAATAATATATTCAATTAAAAGTACTGCTGCCAAAATTGTACTTAAGTAAAAGTAAAACATACACATAAAAAAATACTACTCTTACTTACTAGTTACTTTTTAACACAATTTTAGAAGTGTTTTGGATCACACTTTTATACAATACTGGATCAATCAAAAAGTGCAAAACTGAATGTAGTCATTTTAAACCTCAATCTGCATATTCTCTGTGCTCTGACCAGTCAGAGCAGGAGGTGCAGGTTGAATTATAGACTCAATTACCAGTACAAGTACAGGTTTAAAAATCTGTTTAGACCTGCACTACCAGTCAAAAGTTTTCATTCTTTCTTGTTTTTCTTTATGTTACTACTTTCTACATTTTATATACACTTGGAAGACATCACATATATGAAGTAAGATATATGGACTTATGTCGTAAAGAATTAACTAACTATACTGTTTTTAATATATATATTTTATATTCAAATCCTCAGAGTAGCCACCCTTGGTTTTGTCAACAGCGCTGCAAACCCATGGCCTTCTCTCAGTGAGTTTCTTGATGAAGTCTCTGGTGCAAGGTGGTGACCAAAGCAAAGGGTAAAAGCAATTTTTAAAAATCTTAAACAAGTTTTGGGTTATTTTGAGTTTATTTATGTTTGTTACATTCCATATGTGTCCATATGCCTTCAGTGAGAATCTACACTGTAAATAGTGTGTGTCCAAACTTTTGGGCATCTAAATAATTGATAAAAGTATTATGTCTAAAGCATTATGTTCCAAGAGAAAACAAGTTAATCCAGCTCTTCCTGTAGAGTCAGAGGGAAAGTCCAAAGACTGATCTGAGAAAGGGAAAGCACAGAGGAGCCTTCTCAGAAAAACATGCTCTTCTGGTAAATCCTGGATGCTTGGACAGAAGAAGCGGATGCCCTGCAGTCAGACTGTGTCAGAGCAGTACTGTCACACTTTGTTTGGCCTTGTATCAGGGCTTAAGCGTGGGGTGTGTAGGGTATTACTGCAGGTATTTATCAGATTGTGGGGACTATCTATCTGCAAAGATCAGGTCCCTATAACATAAATTCTTTATTAAATCAACAACATGGTTTAAAGTTCAGGGGGCAGGGACGGCTGCACAAGAGGAAAGGAAAGTAAAAGTGAAAAGTGGTAAACCAGAGAGTATAAAGAGGCAGCAGCTGAGTGTGAGAGAGGTCACTGTGTCTCTGCTCTGTTTGACACAATATGTCTGCTCCGGTTCTCCGCATCCCCCGTGTCCCCTGCGCTCTCCTCGCCTGCATCCTCATAGCCTGCTGCTGCTTGGGTGAGTTTGTATAGAAACTGCCCTCTCTCTGGTGTCCTCTCTCACCTGTCCTCTCTCACCTGTCCTCTCTCACCTGCTCTCCCTCTGAGCTCAGGTGAGTATAAATGGAAACTGTCCTCTCCCTTGTGTCATCTCATGTGTCTTCTCTTTAATGTCCTCTCTCATGTGTCCTCTCTCTAGTGTCCTGTCTGGTGTCCTCTCTTATGTCCTGTTCCGCGTCCCCTGCCTCTGGTTTCCTCTTTTTGGTCTTCTCATGGTGTTCTCTCCCTTGTCTCCTGTATTATGTGTCCCCTCTCATGTGTCCTCTCCCTCATGTCCACTCTCTGGTCTCTTAACACTTGTTTCCTCTCTGATGCCCTCTATTATGTCCTGTTCCTTGTCCTCTGTCTCTGGTCTCCTCTCTCTGGTCTTCTCATGATGTCATTTCTCACCTGTCCTCTCCCTGGTGTCCTCTCTCACATCTCTCCCCCCTCTCACCTGTCCTCCCTCCTGTCTCCTGTCTAACCTGTTCTCTCTCTCATGTCCCCTCTCACATATCTCCTCTCAAATGTCCTCCCTCCTGTCTCACCTGTCCTTTCTCACATGTCCCCCCTCTCACCTGTCCTCCCTCCTGTCTCCTGTCTCACCTGTCCTATCTCACATATCTCCTTTCTCACCTGTCCTGCCCCCTGTTTCCAGTCCCAGTGGCTGTAGGACAGATTCCCATGGACTGCTGCCTAGAGGTGAAGAACAAGGAGGTTCCTAAGGGAGCTGTGGTGGACTACTTTGAGCAGGTCGCAGGACAAGGCTGTACCATCAGTGCCACCATGTGAGTACCACTCTCTGTCCAACACTGTTATGGTTTAGGACTGCTGGTCTGAATCCTGACTCCTGACCTCTGACCTCCAGCCTGGTGACTCAACAGCAGCGGAAATTGTGCGTCCCACCCACTCAGCCCAAACTCAACCAGATAAAAAAATACGTGGACAAGCTGAAGAATCACTGCAAGAAGACCAGCTATAAGGTACAGTCACTTTTGTACAGATCATTTAATACTAATTTAATACTAAATTAATAGTAATTAATTTAATACTAAATTAATTTAGTATTAATATTAGTATTAATTTAATTTAGTATTAAGGAAAATAGATTTTTTTTAGCTCTCTACCATGTTATAACCATGTTGTTCCCTAAAAACATGCCTAAAGAGGTTTTAGATGTCATCCATGCATGTTTGAGTAATCTAGCGATCTCTCCTGGGCCCTGTTCGAACCCTCCTTACAGTTAGTTGTAAGATTCTGTGCAATGCTCGGCCCATAAGCCTATGTCACCCATGCTCCCACATGACAGTTCTCAATAAATATACAAAATACACCATATGGACAAAACACCTGACAGTTATTCTGTTTACTTCATGCCAATTAAAAGAATAAATTACCTAAAATAAAATTTAAAAAAAATCAATATTTGTTCACGTTTGGTAGAACATGGGCAATAGATTAAGTACAAATACAAAAAGCCCAGGTATTAAAGAATTAAAGGGGAAAAGTTAGTTTCTGTGAGTTTCTGAGTAGAATTCTACACTCACAACATGCACATGTTTTACTGTAGGTTACCATGGCAACCATCTCTCTCATCCCTTATTATAGCTTATTGGTGCAGGCTACATACAGTTCCTTTAAAATGCTTTGTCACCAGAATGTTCAGAAGTCCAAAATGGGGGCAAAATGAAGCAAGCCATAACACATGTTAAGTGACATTTAAATGCTAATGGTTTTAAGTCTTTAACATTTGAAATGTCCAGGGTTTTGTTTTGCATTGCAAAGGATGAAACAAATACTATTATCCAGCCTCAAAATTGTATTTGACCTTCACCTTCATTTTAAAGGATCTTGCAAACATGATTATAATATATAGTGCGTAATTGCCAGAAGAGCAATGGTTTCTGACAATGATGTAAACCTGCTGTACCTGTGTGTTCCAGGGGAGGCGCTGTATCGGAGTCAAGCGTCAGTGAAGAGCCATCCTCCAGTCAGTCTGCAGCTCTGAGTCCAGAATATTCCTTTATCAGACCGGCATAACATGAGACCTCACAAGACCTCCTGTTTAAAGTACTCACTATACAGACAAATTATAAGCAATGAGTTGTGTTACTGTGAAAGTGTAAATGTAAGACAAAGAAAGAGAATAAACCATGACTAAACGAGGTCTAACCCAGAACCAAAGCAGAACTAAAACCAAGACTAAACCAGAACTAAAATCATGCTAAACCAGGAATAAACCCAAAACATGCACCTTACACTAAAAAAAAGGTAAGGTAATATAAGGTACTGTAACATTTGTATAGATCCTTTAAAGGAACTGTAAGTAAGATTTTGTTTTTAAATTTTCCAAACTTGATCTATCTGTGTCCCTAGATATGAGGTAAACATGTTCAAATCAAATTTTACTTTTACTGATAACAATTGTAATGCTGATTTATTCTTAATGACGAAAGCATTGGGCATGATGGCCAAGCTGTTTATGTCATAATTTGGTGTTTTGGTTCTCAAGACGATTATCCAATCAGAAAGCAGAATGAGATTGGTCCCTGAGGGCTGTACGGCAGCACTCACTGGTCCTGACAGGTTGCCTCAGAGACCCGAGTCAAATGCAGAGAATGAATTTCCCTCACAAAGGATTAATAAAGTATCTCTCAGTACCTTACACCTTAAACCAGGCCTAACCCAGAACTAAAGCAGAACTAAAACCAAGACTAAACCACGGCTAACTCAGGCTAAAGGGAATGACGTTTTGTTATTTTTCACCGTGTACTATTTTACTGAAGAAAAAATACTATGGAGTAAAAGTATGGCACAATGAAAGTAACTGAGAAGTAGTAGTAGTAGTAGTAGTATAAGTTTATGACATGATTCAACACAAACTGTGATACTTTAACTCACTATATGGACCCATGTGGTTTCCATGACAAAGCTTCTATCTGTGGGATTATTCATGTTTTTTTTTTTTTTTTGGTGATTTTGATTTAAATTATGAATAAATGTGTATTTTTAAAAATGACACTGTGCAGATTTGCACTTTATATAGCCTATATCAGACTGTATGCACTGTGTAAATCTGTTGAAATAATAAAACATCTCAAATCCATGAAATTGTATTTGAGCTACTTTTTATGAAAATTGTTCTCAGAAAAGCTTTCCGACACCATGCTTTTCCTACTACGTAAGTAATATATTGTACCGTGTAACAGTACTCTTACTTGGGTTCTGGTTACTCTTCTCACTGTGAGTAAGTCTACAAGTGACTTTATGTTGACAATATGAAATGATTTGAACATTTGCGTTTCTTGCACCACTCCTTCAGATACGATTTAGTTTTTCTCATGTTTGTATCTGGCTTTGAAAATACCACATTTTGTGCATTATTTAATGTTTTGTTAATTACTTTAATCTTTAATTATAAATCAGATGTTATGTTCAGACTCTTACAGTTACTCTTACTTGAGAAGTACTTTCCCAAATATGATTTCTGTACTTCAACTTGAGTCATATTATTTAAAATTAACATTATTCTTAATTGCATACAATTTTTGTCTGCTCTGCCCATCTCTGATTAAACCAGGACTGCAGTCAGATCTGAAGCAACATCAAAACAGAGCTAATCCAGGACTAACCTAGTTTGTAGACTCTTGCTGCCATCTAGGTAGTCTCCAGCTCTACTGTAAGGAACCCTGGAGTTTTATTTGACTCATTCACACCACATATAAACCAAGCCTGTAAAACTGCATCATATCAGCAAAATAAGAAAAATCTTGTCAAAAAGTGATGCTGAAAAACGCATCCATGCATTTGTTACATCAAGGGTAGATTACTGTAATTCCCTACTAGACGAGTGCCCTAAAAACTCTATGAAAAGCTTTCAACTAGTTCAAAATGCAGCATCCAGGCTCTTAACAGGAATGAAAAGAAGAGATCACCCCAGTGCTGGAGTCCCTTCACTGGCTTCCTGTCGAGTTTAGCATTAAATTTAAAATTCTTCTCCTGACGTATAAAGCTATAAAGGGCATGGCCCCATTGTATCTGCAAGATGCTGTAGTACCATATCATCCAAACAGAGCACTCCACTCTCAGAATGCTGGACTACTGATGGTAGTCTAATCCAAGACTAAAACAGGGCTAACCTAGAACTAAACCAGGTCTAACCCAAGACTAAACCAAAGCTAACCCAAGATTAAACCAGGTCTAACATCCTGGACACTGTGAGTAGTGTGTGGGTTCTGCGACTGACACACGGGACACTATGAGAAGAGCAGAAGCTTTTATTACACTGCAGTGGTGATAGACACATGAGCAATACAACAACACAGAAAGACCGGGAGTCCAACCCGGAACCTTCTTGCTGTGAGGCGAGAATGCGAGCCACTCAGCCACCGCACTGCTATTATTATTCCTATAGATTATGATTTTATTCATACTTTAGACAACTGTTTGAATTATCTCAAGTTGACTGACTGTACATCTGCCCAGTTAGAAAGCAGAAATCGTACATTCTATATTACACACATAACATGTCTGTACAAAATGTGCAACAGTTAGAATACATGGTACAACGTAGTCCAAAGCACAACAAACAGGAGTGGGCCATACGGATTTATGTGCAATAGTTATTGGAAGGGCCTGTAACAGATTTTGTATTTATTCTTGTTCACATAAATGCTTACATCGTGCATTGTTTGCTTAATAAGAAAAAAGATTGAAACAGTAAAATATAATGTGTACATGTTTTGTGTTGTTACGATACTAAAATTTCAAGCTCAGTTTCGATACTAAGGAACAGACTTGATACTCAATACAGATTCCGATACCACAATAATAAAAAGCAGTCTTTATTTAGACAACAGAATGTGATTTTCAAGATTAAATAATAGGACTTTCTTTTATATTCCCATGTGGCCTTATATCTGTGTAATCCCTCAGTCGTCCAGGTAGGTTCCATAGTGGTCCATGGGCCTATACTAGTCTATGTGGGATTATACTTGTTCTGATATAGCTCAAGATCATTCTAAAGATATTCAGGGAAGGTTAATTTCTGTCCTGTGAATGTGACTTTTTTAGTATCGATACTTGCTCACATGAGTATGTAGTTTTAGTATCAGTTCTGAATTTCGCTACTATTACCAACCCTATTAATTTTACATTTTCATTTTCTCAGGTAATGACTAATATAGAGGTTACTGACTTGGTCACTTTTCATCCAATCAGGCACATTATTTTTAAGAATCAGTGGGCGGGGCTTAAAGTTTAAACTAAAACATATTCCTAAGTAATGGTTTGAAATCAGGTACAAGCCCTTTAAGAGAGGTTTATATTGTTATACAATGCAGTGCTTTTTGTTTAAAGTTGCACTATGTCACTTTTCCAAATAGAGATCTGCCACCATCTTGTCTCCGTAGAGAGGTAACTGCTTTGTCTGAAATGTTACACAGCATGGCATTCAGCTTATCTATCTTGTCCATATTTTATGTTTTTTATTTATGCTCAAAAATAGCTTGAAAAACATGCACTATACCACAAGCGTTGGCGTCTCTCCACAGATCTGACCTCTACCTTTGCTTGTCTCCATGGATATAGATACGTTTAAAGCCATACTGTGGAACAGTTTAGGCAAAGCAATAATATCTCCATGGAGACACGTAGGTGGACAGATTACCAGTAAAGCCACATAGTGCACCTTTGATGAAGCTCTAAGTTCAAACACATGCCTTTGACTTTTTCTCACCCACTCAGAGGCTGACCAACAGGGGTATTGGTCAGCCTCTGAGTGACAACTGAAATAACCAACCACAGAGAAGAAACAGGAAATAGCTTTAGTAACCAGGAAAATGTTGTTGTATGTTCTATGCCATATGGCCCACACCTCCTTAAAGTGCATACAACAGGTTAGACTGCTCATTTCACTCAAATATAGTTAACATCATTATATTTAAGATTAAAAGAAAAAATATATATATATATATCTTGCCTATTTTTTCTAGTTTTAAAAGTTTGGTCAAATTTACTATTGTATTACACAATAGTTATGATTAGACTAATAAATATAAATGACAACACCTTTACATTATTAAATGAAGGTTCAAACCTTCTAGTCAGAAAAATGCCTTCTTTGTGCATAAATTGTCTCTGCATTTTGGATGGAGTTTTCCATGTTGATGACATAGGTAGAGAGATTCTGTTTTAGAACCCATCCTGTATTTTTTCCCTGTATTCCTGTGTTTAAAATATTTTATTCTAAACTTTTTTTTTCCACAAACTGCCATTTAACTGATGTAAAACTATGACAATTATTTATCACAGGTACTATCCCATCAAACCAAGTCAGAATTAGAAAAACATGAAAACCTGTCATATGCACTTTAATATGCCCTCTCACACTTCTGCTACTATAAACACACTCTAGTTTACACAGTTCTCCATTGTCTTCACTTCAAAACCCATTTCATAACATACATAACTTTTAACCTTCAAAAATATCCACTGTACACAATTATCTTGCAGATTTGTACAATAACTGCATATACACAAGTGTCTCCACAGCGCCCCCAGTGGGCTGTGTCACCACTGCAGACATGAGCGCATGACGCTACTACTGTACAAGTGTCCCTTTGAGTTATATTTGTTTACCATGACTAAACACATACTTTACTGTTGTAACTGTATTTTGCTTATATCCATGTTATAATGTTGTTTCCTTGTTGTGTTTTGAGAGTCCTTCAATAATCAGGCTGACTCCATCGCAAAATCAAACTTAACCAACTTTAAACCAAATTCACTCATTAGAATACTACTCAAATGGAGACATGATACATTATAGAGTAGTTGAAAGCACAAGTTGGCTGCTTCTTTTAAAGGTGCAATACAGAACTTTTATGGTAGAGGGTCTTCCACTAGCTCCTCTGCATGGAGATGTTCTTGCTTTTCCTGGAATGTTCCACAGTATGGCATTAAATTTAGTCAACTATATGGAGACAAGCAGGTGTCCCTCCAGGCTGAGTTACAGATCAGCTCAATGGAGGGGCAACCCCCTAACTGTAAGAATGCATGTTTTTCAAGGTGAACAATAACAAATATAATGGCTGTGGTGAAATAAATGGTAGATCATCTGAATATATAAATAGACAACAGACACTTCCAAATAGGCAGTGAGCATTTCATTCCAGGTTTCAATTGAAAAATGGCAGCCTCTCTGTAACTGCTGCTGTCAGACTCATCATTATGGCCCTAAAATGTTTGTATTAAACCTGCTCTACATGATCCTGGGGTTTTTATTTCACTATTTTGTCCATAAATCAAGATATGGACATTAATAATAGACTAATCAGTCACCTTTCCCTGAGGTCAACTCAGCTAGCGTTAGCAATTGATTTAAGCCGCTATAGCTGCTAGCCTCGATTTGCTTCATTTGGTAGCAACTGAATGCTAAGGGTGACATCACACTCCCTCAGTCTCAATGTTGTCACGATACCAAAATTTCAAACATGATTTGGTTACTAAGGAAAAGAGTCGATACTCAATCCCAACTCTAATACCACAATGATAATAAAATCACTCTTTCTTTCGACAACAGAATTTGATTTTCACCATTAAATCATAGTGCTCTCTTTTACATTATCATGTGCCCTCAGTTGTCCATGTAGGTTCCATAGTGGTCCTTGGGCGTATACTAGTCTATGTCTACCTTATACTTTGTTGTTTTATACTACATTCTAAAGCTCTTCAGGAAAGGTTCATTTCTGTCCTGTGAATGTAACTTTTTCAGTATCGATACCAGCTCAAGTGAGAATTTAGTTTTGATACTAGTTTTAATATCGAGTAGTATCTGATTTTTGATACTTTTGACAACTCTATGCTAGATAGATACATTTAAAGCCACACTGTAGGACATTCCAAGCAAAGCAATAACTCTCCACCTGAAAAGTTACATAGCGCACCTTTAAAAAAGGGGACGGTGTTTCTGAGGAGGGGAGAGGCCGAGCGCACATGCACAGTTTAGACTCTTCAGGAGGAGTGAGCATGCTTCCCTTTAGTCCCTCTGCACACTTAGGGCACCTCTGATGTCCTCCTTAGACCTCATGTCCGCTCTGGTCCTGGCTGTGCTCTGTCCACCCCGCCCCCTGTGTCTCGCTCTGGTCCTGGCTGTCCAATGTCCAATCCCCCGTCTCGCTCTGGTCTTGGCTGTCCTCCATGCCACTCAGGCTCACGTACACAATGGGCACCAGGCCTCGAGATGTTCCCCGCGAGCAGAGCAGCGTGTCGGGGTCACTCTGGCGCAACACCCTCAGGACGTCCCCTCGGTGGAAGCTCAGATGCCCTGGCTCTGTGGGCTCGTGGTGGCACAGGGCTCGCACCACACTGCAGCACACAAGCACATCAGTGGCATTTTAAAGGCAATGGTAGATACATGTTAAAAGTAAAGGTACACACATGTATTCTCCAGATACTAGAGGCAAAAACTTTACAACTTAAAAGTTATTGGTCTGTTTGCTCTCAGAAATATTAGCTTTCATCTGAAAATTACATTTTGTCTAGTATTTCACTTAAAGAAGACCTATTGTGCTTGTCTGATATATAATTATTATCAATGACACCTGTGGATCGTTCTTATAATTTGCACATTTTAAATCTCAATATTAATCTAAAACGACTTAATAAAAGAAACAAGTCCGCTGTTCGCGTTAGAAAAAGGCAGTGCTCAATGGGAACTGACGTTGCTGTAAACGTTATCACAACAAAGAACCATGTAGCTGTCGGCTCCTCCTATGGATAGCTGCACATCTCAATAGCAAGTAACGGTTCTTTTTTCATTTGTACCAAAATGACTACGCAACACTGCCAAATCCTACACGTATCATCGATTGAGAAAATAAAATTGAAGAACGAAGAACTGAGCAGTGGGCGTATGCCGGTGACGGTGAAAACGGGGATTATTCGGCAATGTAGCATCTTGAAAATAAACAAGTAAAAATTGCTCAAACATGTATGAATCACTCCAAAACAACTTCGAGAAGGTAAATGAGGAGGGGTAACAACTATAACACGGTTAAAAGCTCTGAAGAGTCGATTTTGCAGAATAGTCTGATTTAATCCAGTTTCATCATTCTTATCCTAATTATTTTAAGTTTTGTATTGAAGTTTGCAAAAAAACAAGTCAAAATTTTTATTTTCTTTCAGTATTCTCTAGTTTACTCAAATATTATATAAAATATTTTTTAAAAATTACCTCTGCACATTTTTTTTATTTAATATGTCAACAAAATGCAAAATGTAAAATGAACCAAAAAATTACATGGCTTTATGTGTCCCAAATATGTGTAATTTAGCCAATTTACACAGAAAATGACTTATCAAATTTTAAATAATGAAAAACTGAAGTAAACATTTCAGATTGATACCTCTTAAATTACATTTTTTGCTTTTCCTATTTACCAGCAGCATCTTTAAAGGCCCTGTACCATGATTTTGCCCCATGTATTTAAGCAAAATGTGTCAGGAAGTGCACTGTTAGCATGCTGGTTGTTGTTAGCACTACCATGACGGCAAAACTCCAAAAATTTGTAAAAAGCACTTATAAACTCATTTGTGAATAATTGATGCATAAGGTAAGTGAGGAATAACTTGCAACCACTGCAAATCGTTAAAAAACAACTACCCGGTAGTTCTGTTTTTCATGTTTTTAAGACAGTAAAAATCAGGTACAGTGCCTTTAATGTAAGTGACTAGTGACACTGCCAGTACAAGTGTCTGGTGTCTGTTTGCCCAAGGAAACCTACGGGAGAGAGGCAGGAGCAGCAGTGGTGGTGGCAGCATAGCGGGGGGTGGTCTGTGGTTCAGCGGAGGCGGGATGTGGTTCTGAGGGGGCAGAGCCTGGGGCTAAGTGGGCGGGATCTGCTGTCATGGGGACTGTGGACTGGCTCTGAGGTCTCTTCTCACTCCCTGCAGCGATGCTCTGTTTTACACGGGAAAAGACGGAGCTGTCCAAGTGCAGCCAGCCTGAGGGAGCCCTGCACAAAAGAACACATGTTCTTACACATGTTTTTACACATGATAGTACACGTTACTACACATGTAATTACACATGTTCTTACACATGTTTTTACGCATGATAGTACACCTGTTTGTACACGTTAGTACACGTGTCATGTTAGTACAAATGTCATGTTAGTGCACATGTTGTACACATGTTATTACACATGTTAGTACACGTCATGTTAGTACACAAGTTAGTACACATGTTAGTACACATGTTAATACACATGTAGAGTGGAGGGTCAGGAGTGCAGTCGGAGCCTCATTATCCCTCCATAAGGTTTGACCACTGCAGTGTCTGACTATGGCTCAGTTTGGGGCAGGTCTAGATGGCTGTGCTGAACTCCCATGAGGGTCTTACCTGCTCTTTGGGGCTTTCTTTCTGGACTCTCGACCCTCCTGTGAGGAGCTGCCTGTGGCTCCAAAGAGATGCCCCCAACGCAGCCCCTGGTTCTCCACAGATGAGTCTCTGTCATGGTTCAGGGCACTCTCTGGGGGACTGCCCATCCAGGACAGCCTTCCTTTAGGGACCACAGAACCGCCTTCAGAGCTGCAGCGAATGGGCCCTGACTCCGCCCCTTCCACCACCCCCTCTCTGGTGGGCGGGGCCTGTCTCTCAGAGGACCTCCTTCTCCTCTCTGCTTTGGTGAACTTGGAGCCCTGTGTGGACTGATCGATGTAGACTTGGGAGGACTGCATAAGCTGATACCACCAGCCCTCCTTGGCCTTGTGGCATGTACTTCCTCTTCCGGTAGTGCCCGAGGCTTCACCTGCAGGGTCTGCTCCGCCCTCACCTCTAGCCTGGCCACGCCCACAGGGGGAGGAGCTCCGGCCCCTCATAAGCTGGAAGGTGGAGCGCTCTGATTGGTGGAGGCTGAGAGTGTTGCCACAGAGCAGCTCTTTGCGGCGCAGATGCTCCCGCCCCTTCTGCAGGAGGCGGGGCTCAAACAGCACATCCAGGTCAAAAGGCAGCAGAGCCAGAGGCTGCAGCAGCAACAAGAGCTCCTCAAACAGGGCCCGGCACGGCCCCTGGGACAGAGCCAGGAAGCCCCAGGGCTGGAAGTGCCCTGTAATCATGTCTAGGATTCAAAACACAAAACAGTACAATCCAGTTTAATGACGCCTCAGAGCAGACCGTAACAAGGACAGAGCCACATGGACTCATTCACATCCCACAACACACACAACACACGGACTCATCCACATCCCACAACACAGCTCTGAATACCCAGGCACTGCACAGCCCCATCAGGCTCAGCTCAGCCCCATCAAGCCCGGCCCACCCCCACCAGGCTCCAGAACTCTGTTGTGGAGGATTAAAGAGGAGTACCTTCATGGGTGTGCAGCACACTGAACCACAACTCCAGGGACTTGAGGCTGTAACACAAACAGACAGGGGAGCACTGTTAGCCCTAAGGAGCACACACACTCACACACACTGAGGCTGGAACGTACTTGAGCAGGCCCATGATGAAGGCGTTGAGTCTCATAGAGGGAGATGTGAGCTCTGAGTACTGGCTGATCTTACAGAAGAGGCTGTGGAGCAGGCGGGTGGACGGGCCTGCAGCACACACATAAGCTATGATAGAGTTCCAACTCATTATACAAAGCTCACCTCCAACAACAGACCTTGGGCTCTAGGCTGCCCAAAGTATCGAAAATCTGATTTTAATTGATACCAAAACTACTGTCAAAACTAGATACTCATTTGAGCAGGCATAGCAAGTATAAGACCACATAGGATAGTATACACCCATGGACCACTATACAGATATAAGGCCACATGGTAATATAAAAGAAAGTACTATGATTTAATGTTGAAAATTACATTCTATTGTCTAAATAAAGAGTGCTTTTACTATCATTGTGGTAACAGAATTTGTATTGAGTATCGAGTCTATTCCTTAGTACTGAAATCAAGTTTGAAATATTAGTATTGTGACAACACCATTAGGCTCTAGTTTTAAATAGATGAGGAGAGTTACAAAAAATACTAGAATCTAGGTGAGCCACAGTAGCCATCATGCAGAGTACATGTGGGTGTTACCTGGCTGTGTGGAGGCCTCTACAAGGCTCCAGGGCCCACAGCGCCTCTGCCCGATGATCAGATCCCTCACATAGGGCTTGAGTCCGTCCGTCAGCAGGCTGTGGAGGGCCGGGCACAGGTACTTGAGGATCAGGTGGCCCACATTTGGACTCACCCAGCTGTTGCCCAGTTTGCTCTGCAGGAGACAGTGAGGGATGGAACCGTCTATACCCAGATCTGATTATGTCATTTAAGCACAGTATTCAAGTCACAGTAAGACCTAAATGATATTTGCAGATAGGGAGCCAGTATTATAGAGATAACAACTGTGTTTTGTTTTTCCTTACAAAGTGTTAAGACATAAACACAGATTGATATGTGCAGCACTCTGAAATGAGTTCTACACATTATCAATCTGGAACGGCTCTTGCTGAAAGCGATCGGGACAAGGTGGAATGTCATGGCAATGATTTGAATCTGATTGGTTGATGCGTCAAGCATCAACAGTGGAACAAGACAAAAAATCTAACTATGGTTAAATTCAGTTGAGAGAAAAGCACAGACATCTTACCTGTCCACACATACACAAAGTGCTTCCTTCTGCACATTTTTCACAAACAAAATAGTCTGTATTTTGGCTAAAATCGGCTGAAACATGTCTGTTTACATCGCCATGTTTGTTTTGGTTTGCTTGGGCCATGTTGGGCGCTTTGTCTTTGGCTTCTGCACAAACCTCAATGCTGCTTTGTTATTGGTGTATCAACCAGTGGGCAGAGCCTATCGTACCACCAGGAGCATGCCAAGATTCTCGGGAGTTTGTGAACTCACAATATCGTGAAAATCTATCTTGCTGTGCAAGGTAAGTTTGGACAAGGTTTTAATGAAAAAGTCTTAGGACAGTAGTAGCATGGTAATGGAATAGAAACAGCATAACTAAAAGTGCAATCATTGTAATTACTTATGGAAGTAATTCAACTATGATAATATGAAAATCCTGACTAGAAATACACTGTTACAGCTTTTTCAGTTCCTATTACTTTGGCTTTAAGTATCTGTAAATATGCAATATTAACTGTTTCCAGTCTATATATTGGAAAAAAAAAAGTGCAAAATGCAAAAGTGCAATTAAAGTGTAATAAAACTGATCCAAATGTGTTGTGTAGTTGTCCTTTATCTTTCTAGAGAACAACTATGCATAAATGTACAAGTGTAGCAGTTTCTTCATGTCAGCAGTAATGTACTGCAAAAGATTAGTAAATAGGGTGAGACTTTTGATGATGACTTATCACTTATCACAATATTGCATTTACAGTTGCAGAGGATTTTCTATGACTCCAAATAGTTCAAATCATTCATTTCACATGCGAAACACAATATGTCCATGGAGACAAGCAGATGGACACGCCTACCAGAAAAATTACATAGTGCACTTTTGCCACACAAGGCACTTTTCTCTCTGCTCTCAAGTTTGTAAAAAAAGATGTGATGAACACATACATTGAATAAATGAATGAAAAGTCTAACCTTGATGTCTGGGTCCCGCGTTGTGCCGAAGTGTGCCACAATGAGGTCTACAGCTGTGTTCACCGCCTTCACCAAACCTGACCAGGGCCAGAGCAGCAGCGCTTAGTACATCAGCAGTTATAAACAAGAAGATAGATACAACAGCAGCTGGCTACTTCTGGTCAGAGGGACAGTCGGAGTAGACATTTTTTCTCAAATGTAATCCCTATGAGTAGGGTGACCAGATTTTTCAAAATTAAAAACTGGGACACACCCGGGTTGGGATAGTTGGTGTTAATACATTTGTGACAAGTGCGTGTAACATTGTCCAGTCTCGACTCAGTTATGGGTCAATATATAATGAGGGACTTCTGTCGAGGCAACAGGGTGCATTTTGTTTTTGCCTTATGGTCATTTTCAAGCAAAGTTTATGTATTTTAACTAACCAAATGACTATATATTGCCCCCTTTACTGTTGGTGGGTATAAAATAGGTCAAAAATTGGGACACCTGGGAAAAATCTATGGTTTTGGACAAACCTGCTGGGACATGGGACACAGGGCTCAAAACTGGGACTGTCCTGGGTAAATAGGGACATCTGGTCACCCTAGGTTAGGGTCAGGCAGTGGGCAGGGAGCTGCAGGTGGATGTCGTTGACAACATGTTAAACACTTTACAAATGAAGAGAAAACTTCACCAGAGGACACGTCTGCTTTTCCAAAGGTAAGTTTTTTTGTGTCAGTGCTAATGCTAATATTACAACAACACCACAGACTGAAATAACCTAAACTTACAAATAATTGGCTCGCCTTTACAACAAATTAAATTTTGTTGTTATGTTAGATTTGCCATTTTAGTAGAAGTTAGCATCAGCATTTCAACTGACAACATCCATGCCCATGTGTTTGAATGTGTAATTACAGAGATACTGACCATAAACCTTCTGAGTGGAGTGTTTTGTACAGGGACAGGAAGCATGCATGATGGAAGACAAACCTTTCTTCTGCAACAGGTCCACAGACAGGTGAGGCTGGGGGCTGGAGTGAGACGATGTGTCTGGAGACAAGCAAAACTCTTCAGGAGGCTTCTCTGTCAGACCCAGGTAGTCTGAGCCATAGTCTGACACACAAACATGCAAACACACAGATACACAGGTCAGCACTATGGGCAGAGGAGGAATATCAGGCCTTACCTACAACCCCCCCTCAGCCCCACTCCTCAACTGCACCTGACTTTCCCTGCAGCCACTTTTACAAATAGTGAAGGAAACTGCAGCTCACACTAGCGAGTAGTGGATTTTTAAAAATTTGTACCAACTGCAATGCTGCCAAATCCTACACATATCGCCAATCAAGGAAATAAAATTGGAGAATAAAGTGCATACGTCATAGTGGGCATGTCCTGGTGGCGGTGAAAACAGGGGTAGATCGGAGCAATGATGTCTTAAATACAGGAGTATAAAGATTACTCAAACATGCACAAATCACGCTAAATAGAACTTTGAAAGGGTAAATGAGAAGGGAAATAATTATAACATGGTCATGGTTTGCAGAATAGGTCAGCTATAACAACTATATTGTAGATTAATTCTTGACAATTACAAATATAATATAAACATAATTTTACATGCTAAATTGTTACTGTTTTGGCTCTCAAGCCAATTACCGTAATTAAGTTGAATGATTTGAGTACTGAGAATAAGTAAACAAAAGTTGTATTTGTGCCTCCATAATGTCAACCCTATATACATATATTATGTATTCTTGTGGCTTTAATTCCCTTTTAAACATGCTTTTAGTCACCTTGGGAAGTATTTCAGATTTTCTAACTTAAAATAGTATGTGCATATGGAAAATGTACTTAAAGAAGACCTATTGCGCTTGTGTCTTCTTAATAGTTATAATCTATGACACCCATGGATCATTATGTTATAATTTGCACATTTTAAATTGCAATATTCATCTACTAATTAATAATTAATAACTAATTAATAAAAGAAACAAGTCCGCTAACTTCCATGTTCGAAAACTGTAGTGCCCAGTGGGAACTGACGTCACCGTAAACATCATCCCAACAAAGAGCTGTGTAGTTGTCGGCACCTCCAATGCACAGCTGCAGATCACACTAGCAAGTACCGGATTTTTTTTTATTTGTACCAAAATGACAATGTGATGCTGCCGAATCCTATGCATATCATTGATCAAGTAATTAAAATTGAAGAACGAAGTAAGAACAGAGCAGTGGGTGTATGCTGGTGAATTATTCAAACAAGTGAGAATGAAGCAAAATACAGCTCCAGGTATGTTTTTGGTAAGAGGAGAAAAAAGCTAAAAAAAAAAAAGTCTATTTTGCATATTTCGTTCTTTAACATAGGGTGTGTGTCTCAGTGAATATATACTGAAATGTATTCAGACTACTCCAAATAACATTGGTCATCTTTGGTCAAAGGCATAAGAAGGGGCAGCACCATTGCGCCTGTCCTGGGTGTGTGCTGGAGGGAAGTCAAAGACGTTGTGTCGCACTGGTCTCTGCGCTGGGCCCCCAGGGGCCAGAGGGTTCCTCCGCCGGTACTCTCTCCATCTGAGTGCCTGAGGAGAGAGGTGGTGTGCTGGGGTTGGGTTAGAGGACAGGTGGAGTGACAGAATGGATGATGAAGGAAAAGATGACAAACATGAGAAATTAGAGGAGAAGAAGGCACATCCTTCATCAATCTATCTATAATCTAATACTCTTATCATGATAAGGCTCTCTCTGTAATAATCTGTAATATGCACAGGCTTCTATTTTGTAAGGGCCACATGAAATACAGTTTTGGATTATTTCAATAGGCATGACTTGACAGCACATATTTGGTTCAGAGAAAAAACGATAATACAAAAGAAACACATTTTTTGTGGATAGTTCCTTTCAATGTGCAGCAAACTAGTAGAACCAGCAACTGTCCTGAGACCATCACAGATGTGTACTCACTTCACTGAGCAACACTGTTCAGATCTGAACTGCCTCCTCTGGATACAGTGTGTGTTCATCTGAAACAGGTTCTGATCAAACTAGTCCCACCTTTCAGCAGAAAGAGCTTAGACTCTTAGTAAAGACATACACACAGGAGACAGACATAAGAGCAGAGGACACTAAGCACAAGCACCTACCATGACAGCGCGCTGGCGTGCCTCTGAGCCCGGAGGGCTCTCCGTGTCCCAGGGAGCTGAGTGTGTCTGCCGGCTGGAGGGGGGACAGTGTGGGGAGCACTTGTCCCTGGAGGGTAGACAGTGTAGGAAGCATGGCTCCTCTCTTGGCTGCCAGTGAGGATGGAGGAGGGGTTGAGGGGCCTTGCTTCACCAGGACAGGACTCTGTTGGCGGGCCCCGTCCAAAGACACAGAGTTGGAGGAGTGCTGAGTGCCTGGTAACTGCACAGGAGAGTAACTGCCGAGTGGGGAGGGCCGCACTGATCCACCAGGGGGGGCCTGCTGCCGGAGGGGAGCATACGCTGCGGCTGACACAAACAAGTCCTCTTCTCGCTCCCCTCCAGAGTCTGTGCCGGAGCCTGAACTGGAGCGGGCCCCTGGCATGTGGCCCGGCGGCACAGGCAGCACGGGCATCAGAGGCCGCGGAGCTTTGGATGAGAACTGGTGCTGGAAGGTGAAGGGCTGGATGGGCAGAGTGGTAGGCCGCTGCTCCTTACTGTAGCGAACCACTGATGACGGGCCCTCTGCACCTACACACAGTATTTGTACTGTTACGTTCAGTTAGACTTAGTCTGTAAACACTACAGGGTTTAGTTTAGTCAAGTTTGAGCCGCCAAAACCATTTCTATCTAAATACATTTAATCACATGAAATGCTTCATGGACCTTCTCCCACCACTCTGGTCTCAGGCTCTTTGATGGAAAAGGATAACGTCAATAACTTTGGATCTTGCCCCCACTACCTCCCCACAAAGTCAGTACCTCCACACACTGTCAGTACCTCCACATACTGTCAGTACCTCCCCACACTGTCAGTACCTCCACACACTATCAGTACCTCCACATACTGTTAGTACCTCCACACACTGTCATTACCACCACACACTACCTCTACAGACTGTAGCTCCACACACTGTCAGCACCTCCACTGACTGTAGCTCCACACACTGTCAGTAGTTCCACACACTGCCAGTAGCTCCACACACTGTCAATAGTTCCACAGCGCCACAGAGAAAATACAGAGCAGATAGATGCGTGTTTACCTCAGCCCAGTGTGTGATGGACAGGAGCAGCTGTCTGCAGCACTGTGCACCAAGCTACAGAGTGGAGGGGGCAGGATTTGTGTTGCCAGTTTCAATGTTGAAATCCAGCTGGTTAAAAAAAGGCCTCTCTCTGATCTGAATCCTCACTACCAAAACCCCAACACCTGCAGCCAAACATTAATAGTGCTAGTGCACCCTCTGCCGTTCAGTGAGTGAATTCTGGAGTGTCTGAACTTTCACATGAGACAGGGCCTGTCCATATACTGATAATTAGAAAAACTTGTATGTGTCTTATGGACAGCTTAAGGCACTGGTAACCCAGGTTCAGATGTGATTGTAGTACCTTTTTAAAAAACACTAAGAGAGCAGCCTACATACAGTACCTGTAACAAGTGCTGCCTGTTCACTATAACCAAAGTACCATGACAGCCCTGACATAAACTTCGTACAATATTCTAAATGGAAGGTGAAAGCCAACACAAAATAAACAAATTGTTACATAATTCAATAATAATCACAGTTGGATATTGTTAAAATGGCAAATATATTTTTCAATAGCAGATGGTGTCCCCTTCTACAGAGTACAGACTAGTGTTCATAATACTTTAGTCATAGTTTTAGTCACTGATGATGGACTTACTTTTTATTTGTGTTTCTGGCCAAGCTACTGTATTACATTGACAAAAACTAAACTAAATATTTGCCAGAATAAACAATGGTAAAGATAGCAAAGTAAAGCCAACAAGAGATGTCAGAATCAACAATGACCAGCAGGGGGTGGCGTACCTTGAGCCTTGTGCTGCGCATGGGGCCCCTCATAGGTTCGACTAGAGGGCTCCTGACTATGAGGGTGGCAAGGGCCCCCCAGTTCCACAGTGTGCTCCTCAATGGGGGAGTAGTCAGCAGAGGAGTGTGAGGACGCAGTGGCAGGGCAGGGCTCGGTCAGACATTTGGCAGAGGGAGAGTGAAGCACAGCACCTGCGCGGCGTTTGCTGCGGGCGATCTCTGCGAATGACGTGACTCTAGGGGGCGGAGTCGGTGCTGGAGCCCCGCCCTCACTCAGCCTTACGGGACAGCTCAGCATCCTCTCCATAGCAGCCAACGGTGGGCCCTGGCACACGTCTAGGCTGCGGTCATAGCTGCGGGAGCGCGGGCGCCCCTCTCCTGCACGCCGAGGGGCTGTATTCACATAGACCTGTCCCTCCACACCAGCACCGTCCTGCTCCTCCTCCTCAGCTTTTTCCTGCTCAAAGGACACAAGACTCAGTATTTGAATCTTTTCTAACAGATAGGAGAATATAGAGTGTTCCTGATCTGTCCTGAACTGAGTCTACAGTGTTTACATGTGCTTAATATGGCAGCTCTGAACCAAATCATAAAGTGAGAGAATATATGCCCTAAAATGCTCAGAGCTAAATGACCCAGACCCACACCATTAAACATGCATCAGCAGTTATACACTAACCTGAGCATTCTCCTGCTCTTCCTCCTCCTCCTCTTCCTCCAGACCCAGAGGCTGCTGTCTGAACAGGTAGTAGTGGCTGGGCTGGTTGGGCTGACTGGGCGTGGGGCTACCGCGGCTCTGTTCGTCGGAGCTGTTGTTGCTGGAGGGGGCGGGGCTGGGTGAGGAGTGGGACAGGTCACATGTCACCAGTTTGTAATAGTTCTGAGTGGCCACCACCAGCCGAGCCTGGCTCTGTACACAGGGGGCCTGACTCTGCACACAGGGAGCCCGCTCCGAGTGGCCCGAGGGGGGGCACGAGTTACAGTTAGCATCCAGGTCAAAGGCCTGGTGCTCAGCGGAGCAGGAGGATGAGGTGGACAGAAGGGGCTCTCGCAGCAGAGGGAAAAGCTGTGGTCGTCTGGGCTCTGTGGGGGAGCAGTGGAGGTCCAGGTAAAAGGCCCCGCTGTCCCCTGGATGGTCGGAGAGCCTGTTCTGGTTACTGTCCCCACACCACTGCGGCTGCTCTGGGACGGCATTGTTCAGTTTGCTGTAGATGGCACTGAAGTTGACCAGGACTCCGTCCGAGCTGTTGCAGGAAGAATCGCTGCCATAGGCCTGGCTCTCACAATGTCGCCCACAGCCATGAGACAGGGCACAGTAGGAGCGCTCTGAGTCCCGACCTGAGTCCTGCCCGGACATCATATGGTCCTCATCCTCCTCGTCATCGGCCCAGTCTTGCTCCCCACAGTCCATGGATACGTTTGAGCCGCTGCTGAGAGGGCGCTGTGGCTTCAGGGGGGAGAGCAAGGGACCCCCAGACCTGTGCAGATGAAAGGGCTCGGAGGAGAAGCTCTGGAAGTCTGTGGTGTCTCCGTGCAGGTCAAAAGAGCAGTCCTCCTGGTACCCGCTCAGTCCATCCCCCTCGTCCTCCTCACCATTGGGCCTGCAGAGGAAGGGGTTGTGGCGCAGCGTGGGCCGCTGTCGGCTCTTCACTCTGGGCAGAGTGTGAGCTGTGATTTGATCCTCTGAGTTACTGGAGGTGAAGGAGGAGGAGTCACTGGCCATGCTGTCTCCTCTGATGCTCTTGCGCTCAGCTTTGTGGTGGGAGGCCCAGGTTCCACTGGAGGTCTGAAACAGGCTGCTGTAGAGCAGGGCTTCTCCATGGAGAAGGTCTCTCTCAGGGAGCGAGGTGGTGCGGCTCAGGCCCAGGTTTTCAGGAGGAATAAAGGGAGTGTCCCTCAGAAGGGACCCTGCACAGCCCCCCTTGCGACCCCCCGACACCTGGCAGTGCATCAGCGGGATGTGGTGGACTATGAGGGTCTCGCCAGACAGCTTCGGGGGGCTATCCATGGTCCAGGGGATAGAACAGACTGGTGTAGATAGCTTCACACAGATGGGACCCCCGAGATACAGATGGGGTCCTGGAAGTCCACCACATGGTCCAAACAGTCCATCTGTGGAGACAAGGAATTATTTGTATAGAACAACAATAAGTGCTCTTTTCCTGTTCTGTGAATGATTCCACAAGCACAGTGTCAGACAGACTCAGCACTCACACTGTACATTTGACCACAGCCTCTGAAATGCTCAATCAGTGAGACAATAACTACACACAGCACACTGCTTTTCTGATTGTAATTGATCTGATTGTGTAAAAACTGCATCTTTATTAAGGTAGACCTTACACACTGTAATAAAAGATTAACTTATGGACAATAAATTCATATCTACCGATACAGGCCTATTGGTTAGTCTGCCAGCATCCAGAGCTCCAGACTATAGGCCTATGCATCCTCTGTGATTGTAGGGCAGCGCCGACTCGGCAGAGCTAAGTCTCTTTGGAATGACTTATTGATTAGTAATAGTTATGATGACGATGAAGAGCAAAATACGGTTGCGATTGGTGTAGTTAGGCGCAAGACAATAAACAAGGGATAAACAGTGCGCATCTAGATCTTTACTAAAATTATGACGACCTCCCATAAACACATTAGTATAGAGTATAGGCAGACGATGCTGTATCGGTTCTGTGTTGCAGCTGATCCTTACAGAATGTGGATGTTTACGATTCGATCGTTCACGTCCTCAGCGGAATTAAAGAGCTTTTATTTTGAGCAGCGACGGAAGTCATGGTGCTGTAGTGTTCTCCAGCTTACTGCCTCTGTGCCATAACAGAGGCAGTAGAACATAACACAAATAACACCAAATAACCGAACAGTCTGTTCATCGAACGCGACACCAAATGTTCATACGTGTGTCCCACAGACTGATGCCACAATCGCAACATTAGCGGGCGTTTTCTCGGGTGGTGACGGTGATGTAACGGTCTCATCGCTGACGCCCGAGCCAAAGACGCTTTGTGCGTAAAGGGAGTAAACAGGCAACATGTCGGGACAGAATGACCGTGACCAGCCCTGGACCTGTCCACGCAGCGTGCTGGACCTCGTGTGGTGCTGTAAAGACACCAGGACACGGGCCTGTGTTGCGCTGCGTCTGCGGTACCTCCTCTTGATGCGTTTTTCCAGCATCTTCTGTCGCACACACGGTTCTGGACTCCAACATGAGCCCAATCATCCAGCTAGCAACAACAGCACATGTGCAGCTCGCTCATACTCACCTTTTCACGGGGGCGCGATAGTCTCTCCGGTTTACACAAGAACAATGCGCGTTTATCCACACAGCGCACACAGTGTGCGGGCATGTCCGCCATCGAGGCTGTCTGCTGGGCTCCGGGGCTCCACGGGGAGGGAGGGGCTGGAACGGAGGGGCTGGAGCGTCATCCTGAGGTCACTGTTGGCCCCACACTGGACCAGAGCCACGCACTGGACCAACTCAACTCCTAAGTGTCACGATATGTAGTAAAGATGTTGTCCACATCTGTTGGAAGGTAACGAAGTGCAATTAGTAAAGTACTGTACTTAAGTAGAATGTTTAGGTATCTGTACTTTACTTAAGTACATTTTACAGTGGATACTTTTTAATTTTTCTTCATTACATTTAAAAGCAGGCATCTGTACTTTCTACTCCACCACATTTTTGAACTGGACTGAAAGTAAAAAGTACTTTTCATATTATTTGAGGGATTATTTAGTTATTTATTTTTTACCATGTTCGTGGTAACATCCTGACTAAAGTTTTCTTGTTCAAGCTTCGGCTTTTAGCAAACAAAAATAAATGTACAACATTCATTAGAAAAATTAATATCATTTTTAATCAGTATCACTATATTTAACACTTTATACACTAGAGTGAAATATTTTTACTTTTTACTCTAAAAGTACATTTTTAAAATACTTAAATACTTTTAAGTATACTTAAATACTTAAATATTTTCATTTAAGTAGTTTTTTTCATGTGATACTTTTACTTTTACTTGAGTAACTTTTTGCCTCTGTATCTGTACTTTTACTTGAGTAACAAAACTGAGTACTTCATCCAGCACTGGTGAATAGTCACTTTTTGTCATCTCAATAAAAGGGCTGTGCAATTAGCCTAATCAACATTGAGAGGTCTACAACCAACCCTCTGCTAGTAAAGCATGAGGTTTTGAGTTCATACTTTAGATAAATTAGCTAAATGTTTGTTGTAGTTTTTGTTTTTTGTTTTTTTGTTTTTTTTTAATTGCATATCGCCCAGACCTAAAAGATGTTTTGTTTTATTAATTTAGTTTGATAGTTTTGTCTGGGAGCAGTGCCACAAAGGCACTTCAGCAGCTGGGTAAATAGGGGTGCATTACCTATGTCACACAGTAGATGTCAGCATAACCTCAGTAATAGTTTGAATATGTTGTGTTTTTTTCCCCACAGGACATTACCATGGAAGTGTATTCTTATTATAGATCCAAGGATATTACGTGTGTTTAAGATGAGCAAGGCGGTGAAGGCGGCTGCAGACGACGGCCCTACGATACTGCTACGTAGGCGGTAATATGGGGTGACATGGCATGATTCGAAACGCAGTGCTATCAGCACGTGCACTGACGATGGACTGACAGCTGATTGGACCCGATATGTTTTTGATGTAGATCAGGAGCATCCCTCCCTCCTCTTTCTTCATCTCACATCTATTTTTATATCATCACAGATGCTTAAAATCAGACAGAAAAGGGCCGGGGTATTGCACAACACAGACAGATGATTATAGGCCTATATGATCTTGATGAGAAATAACTTTCACCACAGAACAAGCCTAAGCGTGTAAACTTTATAGTGAGCTCTGGTGTCTTTGCTCTAGTGATGTGCGTGTCAGTACATGGTGTGGGGGTAAACAGGAGAATGCATTCACAAAGGTTTATTCAGTGCAACACTTAAAATGAACGCAAGATCTGTCCTGTCACCGGGACTCAGCGTGATCTGAGGCCGCCTGGCTGTTCTCGGGCTCGTGGAGCGTCCGAGCTGATTTAAGTCTTTCCCCCTCCCGTCCGCTGCAGCCGCCCACTCTCACCGACAATCTAGGCGAGGATTTTGGCATCTTAAACACACCTACTGAAACCAACATCATATGATTCAACTTCTGCGTTGAATAAATGCAATACTTTCTAAAACTACTGTGAAAAAGTAGGATTTTTCCATTTTATGTAAGCCTATTTACTGGCAGTGAAGACAATGAACTTTGTACCAGTTTTTGTTTCGTGTTTATGCCGGACAACATATGAGCAATCTGACAGTTAAACAGCAAATTCTACTAGGCTACAATTCTGAGCCTGAATGTTGTGATGTCACGTGAACTCAAACTATCCATGGAGTCAATGATGAAAAAAATTGGATCGTTGGATCGTGATTAACTATCTAAAACAAAATATATCTTGTATGTAAATGAGAAATGTCCTATAAATGCATATAGCAAGAAGCTGAGACCCATGAATTAAAAAAATAGAGATTTCTGTGGGGCTATCTGGAAAAAAGTTAGTTCATGTGGAGGGTTCCTCTGTTTGACAAGCGACAAAACAGCACTGGCTGACTGTCAGGTAATATAAAAGAACATTTTTATTATTATTATTATTTTTTAATTAGCAAAGATAAATGTGTTGTCTTGTCTTTCCCCTTTTATCCGGTGTTTAAAAGTTGTCAGTAAAAGATGAGCGCCACACTCTAGTTGGATGGGTGTCCGTGAACGCAGCAGCACAGAGCGGATTTCAGCGGAGTTTGTCCATCTGCACTGACCGCCCACAAACGTCCCCGTCCCGGCTTTTATCGGTTCCTCTCGGCACGACACCAGCCTGGCTCGGCTCGGGATGAGCGGCTCGGCGTGGGGCCGGGGTCCTCTCGGGGCTCGCGGGGCTCTGACAGGACTAAACTCGGACTAGACTCGGACTAGACTCGGTGCAGGGATCTGTTGCTCTGCGCGCCATGGCCCTGCTGTGCGTGAGAGGTGAGCTGCCCCGCGTGCACTACACAGGAGGGATTCTAGTAGTAAAAACATCTGCTCAGATCTGAAATGGAAATGATCGCTTTTATAATAAGGAATAGGCCTATATATTAATAATATTGTGTTTGAATTTGTTTGAATTATTTTGAATTTATTGAATTATTCTGCGAACTGATTGATGTGCAGCTAGTTTTTACCACCGACTTACTTTTCAATTGTAGGTCTACTGGTAGGTTTTGTCGTCATTTTATCACAGGCTTTTTGCATTTTTAAACCAACCTGCGTAGCCTACAGTCTACACGGGAGCGTACCTACGTCCCCATGTCTCTATGTTCCCACTAGGCCCCTCACAATAACAAACTTTGAATACAGTTATATAGGCCTATCTAAGTCTATATAGTAATTATGGTGACAGGCCTTTTTCCCACAGCTCTTTATTCTTTGTGTTCACCGGCCTGTTTTCTCAGGTCTAAAAGTAATTTTTGAAAGAAAATCGTTAACCACCCTCACCTTGGCCCTAACCTGATCTATTGCGATTGTGTTTAGGTTTGCGATGTACGTTTCAAAGGTAGGATTCCTCTCATAGTGCACATTGTTAATAACACCAGCATTTGAGAGAAGACTGAAATATAAACTGATAAACTAATACAAGAATCCCATGAGAATTTTTTTCTCTAAAAACAATGTATATTTTGGTCTTGGCAGAGCCTTTGGGATTTGATCATTGTGTCAACTCTAATTTCATTTGTGCAGCCCTAGTCTACAGGCCAGTGTTTTATTTGTCATCCATAACAAGAGCCACATAGGGAGCAGCCTTCTCTTGGACTACACTGACCTCAAACCCAGATATGAACAGCTGGTGGCGTTGACTTGGTGGGACATGTTTAATGACCTTGTTTAAGCCCATTTGGTCTAGGTTTTTGGGTTTAGACGGTCAAAATTCAAGTCAATCTGAGCCAGATCTGTGGAGAGGTGACCCTGCATACAATAACAATCCGTTTTAGTCAGATTAGGTTCATTAGGGCCCGAGCACGAATATGCGAGGAGGGCGAGTCAGCGCCCCCCTCGCATCTTTTGACATCTCCACCAACAGTTTTCATCAAAAACACTTCAAACTTGGCCAAAAGACATAAAACCCATGTGCAGACCTTGTACTTTAACAAACTTGTCCTAGGGTTTTGATCTGACGGACTCCAACTGAGGCAGCATCATCAGGACATAGCTGGGGTCAAAAGTTGTTAAAAGAATTTACATAAGTCTCAGGGTGTGGTCATGACGAGCTCTTAATGAAGCGGCCATTTTAAAAGCTTCAAAATCCCTGTAACTTTTGCAAAAACTGCCAGATCTGGACGAACCCAATGTAGCTTTAAAAATGTCTCTCCAGCGCCCCCTGCAAAGTTAAAATGGGGCAGAAAAATTTAATATGTCGTAGACAAATGAAATTTGGTACAGACAGTACAGCCTTTATGAGATTCTGAACAAAAAAGCTAATGAAGACCATGCCCTGTCTACATCCACATTTGCATGGCCACGCCTCAAAAAAGTCAATGAGAGGTGAAAAAAAAAAAGTTTGTCATAATCCAATGAAATTTGGTACTCTTTCTTTATGTGACTCTGAGCACAAAATTCCATATTGACCACACCCCATCTCCTACGTGAAGGTGGCCATTTTGAATGAAAATGCAGATACAGATGTCCAAAATCTAGACCTCGTACTTTAACAAACTTGTCCTAGGGTTTTTATCCGACGGACTCCAAACTGGCGCAGTATCAACAGGACATATCTAGGATCAAGTTGTTAAAAGAATTTACATCTCAGGGTGTAAAAATTGCTCTCCAGCGCCCCCTGCACAGTTGTAATGGGGCAGAAAATATTTGTTTGTTGTAGACGAAATTTGGTACACACACCCTTCATGTGATCCTGAGCAAAAAAGTCGATGGGGACCACACCCTAACACTGATGTGAAGGTGGTCATTTTTAATCTTATTATACAGATGTCCAAAATCTAGCACTCATACTTTAACAAACTTGTCCTAAGGTTTTTATCTGACAGCAGCCATTTTGAAAGAATAAAAAAACCGGTAACTTTTGCAAACATTGTCGGACAACATTGTCTGTGTATGGATGGAAATGGATTAAAATTCTATCTTTAAAAATGGCTCTCCAGCGCCCCCTGCAACGTTACAATGGGACATAAACATTTATCTCCAACATGACACTGGAAATATTGTATCACAAGTCAAGCTAAGGTTGATACGCAGCTCTCCCACTGTGGCGTGCCCTTCTGCGGTCGCAAGGGTTGCGAGAGCCCTTTATCACTGCTTGCAGTTTTAATGATACTTTAGATTTTGTCTTCCTACTTGAAGCAGTAGGACGACAGCGCCATGTGCAGTCCCGACTTCTTCAGAACTGTATCCCATTTGTGAGAAATTTGGTATACCCCCTCATCTCAGTTTGCAGTCTGGTGGGCACATTTCCTGATCTTGATGACCTCCCTGAGCCATGGTCCTATGACCTCAGCGATGTCCAAATCCATGATATGATTTTCCCTTTTGTAGTGGTTTGATATTGTGAACTTAAGCTGTAGTACATATGAATCTAAAGTATAATTGTAACAATGCATGTTTTTCAAAGCTTTTTTTTTTAGCTATAAAAATAAATATCAAGATATCATATGGTCAAAAGTCTCACAATAATATCGTGGGCCATCACAAGATTCTTCTGCTTAAATGCTTTGTTTTATTGTGGCAACAGCTAATGAACCGAGGGCACTATATAGACCATGATCCAATTCAGTGCAGGCAACATGAAGAAAAATCTTTTATAGCTTAATTCTTGAGATTATGACATTATGATTCTTGTCTAGGTACTTTAAAAGGGAAAAAAAATTGCAGCATATCTACAGTTCTGTTAGCCTCTGCAAAATATCGTGATAATATTGTACCGTGATATTTGGATATTGTTCCATCCCTAGTTAAAATATATGTAAACGAATAAGTTTGTAATAAGTGTAATATTTGGTCGAAGCAATAACCTTTCCATGACAATAATGGCAGGCCCTCTACCAAAGAAGTTACATAGTGCACCTTAGGGTTGTCAAAAGTAGTGAAAATCTGATAAGAATTGATTCTAAAACCAGGAGATGCATTGGTATATGACTGTTTGTGTTGCTGTTGTCTCAGGTAGGGCATCAGGTGAGGGTAGTGCTGTGAGTGTGTTTCCCGGAGCTGGATCACAGGGTGGAGAGGGCCCAGTAATCCCCCGGCCATCTGCTGCCTCTCCGGGCATTACACGGCTGTGTGCGGGGCAGGCTCACGTGGGCTCAGCCTCAGCTTTGACACGGTCCGTCATTGCACTATTCCCCCCTCATCCTCCCCACCCCCTCCTCTCGCTCTCCTCTCTCATCTGATCTGATCAACACCACTTGCTGTTTGAAAATCTAGCAAAGGTTGTGCTCACGTTATAGAATTTTATGTCTTCATTTCAGATGGAGGGCAGGGATCTATATAACTCTATGGGAGACTCACTGTTTTTGAAAGAAATCTCCAAACTTATGATGCACAAATGTTGGACCATCCTTTAGGGTTCCAACAAGTTAATCAATTATATGCAGGCTCCGAAACATGTCATGAGCTGACAGAAGAGGTTTTAGGGCTCAAACCTAGTGGTGGAAAGTAACGAAGTACAAGTAGTAAAGTACTATACTTAAGTAGAATTTTTAGGTATCTGTATTTTACTGTACATTTTACAGAGGATACTTTTTACTTTTACTTCACTACATTTGAGAGCAGGTATCTGTACTTTCTACTAAAAAGTACTTTTCATATGATTATTTTTACCATGTTTGTCGATTTTTCAAGAGTTTGAGCATGTTTTCTTTCTCTCAGGA